>PISW01012129.1:0-25812 GCA_004023785.1 Mungos mungo
CAGTGGGGACAGAGGCATAGGGGAATACACTATTAAGGTTGAAGGAGATGTACAAAAAAATGCATAAAGCAGACGAATCCAACGTGTACATACAGCTAGGTGACTTTTTAGGTTTATACGTTCATGGGTTCACTAGCTAGGTCAACACAGAACATCTCAAGAGCCCCCCCACCCCCATGACTGTCCCCAGTGCCTCCCCCCATCCCCCGATTCTGACTTGTAGCATCACTGACTGGGTTTGCCTTTCCTTGAACTTGGTTCCCATGTGTTCTCGTGTCTGGCTGCTCTCATCCCCCGTGACATCACCGAGACTCACACGTGTGCATGGAGGAGCTCGCTTCTCTCACCGTGTAGACTGGCGTGTTCACTAGGCACTTACTGCTGCTCTAAGAACTTGACACGTCCGGATTCCTGTAACCCTCCCAGCCCTCCGAGGCTTTGAGGCGAAGGACCGGAGAAACGGAGAGCCCACGGACCTTGACCGGTCGCGCAGGCCAGTCACAGCCAAGCGAGGGCTCCAGTGCAGGCAGCCTGGTTCTGGAGCCAAGGTTGTTAGCGCCATGCTGCGGGCCCCCCGCCCGGGCGCCTCCCGCGTCTGTGCCTGGCCTTGCAGGGCGGTGAGTGAGCCACGGTGCGCGGGGTGCGCTCACAGGGCTGGGTGCCTGGATGTGGCTGCAGGGGGAGGGAGGGCGGGCTTGAGGATGGCTGCAGGCTTCTGGCTGGAGTAACTGGGTGGGTGGCAGTGCCGTTACTAAGATAGGGAACACAGGAAGAGGAACAGATGGTGGGGGGTGGGGAACGGGTTCGATGTGGGGCCTATGGAATTCTGTGTTTCTAAGGGACAGCCAGGCGGAGATAAAAAGTGGGCATTTGGTTTTGGCGGGGGTGGGCCTTGGGCTTGGGCATGTGATTAGACATTCAGTACCCTGTAGGCAGCATCTGGAGTTTGGGGGAAGGATGGGGTCTCCCAGCGAGGCCGGCAGGGGCAGGCCGTGGGGGTGTGCCCTGCCTGCGTGCATCTCTGTGCATGTCCAGGGTCTGCACATATACGTGTGCGCCTGGTCATGAGTCCCCCATCTCCTGCCTGCAGGTCAGCTGGGAGCTGGCTTGTTTTTGTCTGTGGTTTTGGGGGGAGGGTGCCAGTCCCCAGAAACTACCCGCCGAGAAGCCCCCGGAAGCACCTGTGCGTCCTCTTACCCTGCACAGTGTGAAAGGTTAGCAAGGAGGGGGGTTCTCTGACTTCTCCTGCCTGCAGGGGAGGCCGGCCCTGGGACAAGTTTTATCCAGTTAAGTCCGCAGCCCGCACACCCTCAGGGTCTGGGATCCAGACACTGTGGCAGGCTTGGCAGAAGGGGACAGGGGCCTTTAGAGAGACCACCTGAGTAGGGGAGATGGCCAGCCTGCTGGTTGGTTTTTCCTGTTCTCATTTCCTGTGATGGCAGTGGGGGAGGGGCTCCCAGCTCTGGGGCCTCTGCTTCGTTTCCCCTTCCTCCTGGTGACCTCCTGGGGCCCAGGCCTGAGTACTAGGGCACGGGCAAGGTAGTTCAGTCCTTCCGGGATTCCTGAGGCACCCCCTTCCCCGAAGCCAGCCAGGCGTGGGAGGGCTGCGACCCTCAAGAGGGGAGGCCACAGGAAGGCGTGGGACCTGAGGTGGCCCACGTCACCAGGCTACAAACAGGAGAGACTGGAGCACCATCCTGACCGGTCGGTTTCACCAAGAGTTGTGCTGTTTTCTTTTTTTTTAAGGGGAAAAAAATAATTTCCCTGGGAAGTTAATTCAAACAAACGGGGTTAGATATTGGAGTAGAGGCATCATGTAGATGAATTTTCAGATTCAGACAGGAGTTGTTAGAGGACAGAGAGGCACAGCCAGGCCTGGAGGCAGGGGACTTCTGTGGGGCGGGGGTTTCTGAGGGAAAGTCTGAGCAGCTCCGTCTCGGGGAGGAGGGGCTCTGGAAAGTCCTGGGTCTGGGAATCGGGGACAGTGTCAAAGCTAGCCTGCTTCCCGGAGTGCCCTGATCAGCCTGGCCCAGGGGGAGGGAGTGTGAGTGTGCGCGCGCGGGGTGTGTGAGCATGTGTGTGTGCAGGGTGGTGTGTCGGGGGTGCGCTGGGGGAGGAGAAGGGGGAGGAGGGAGCCACCCCAGGGCTGTGCGGCTGCGGCAGCCGGCCTCACATACACAAAGGCACACAGATGCGAGCCGTGTGAATCAGCCAGCCAGTGAGTCAGCCCCCAGGACTCCCGTCGGGGAGGGAGCGAGCCTGCGCTGAGGTCTGCCGGTCCGTCTGGGGGCCTGGTGTAGGCATGTGTGTAGGTGGGCTGTAGGGGGTGGTGGGGAAGGTGCCTGCTGGTGTCCTGGGAAGGTGGTGCTGGGGGCCCGCAAGCGCCAGGAGCAGGGTTGGGCTCCTGCCTGTGGAGGGAGGCCCCCTGCACCCAGGGTCAAGGGCGCGGCCTGGGACCCCTTGCAGGGGACCGGGACCCGGAGCGTGGAGCACCGCCGCCTGGCCTCCCTCGGGCCTCCGGCTGAGAGCTCTCTCCTTTCCGTTCCAGGCTGGCCGTGCCCCCGCTGCCACCATGACCGGGCCGCTCAAGAGGAAGTTTGACCAGCTGGATGAGGACTCGTCCTCACTGTGCTCCTCCTCCTCCTCCTCCCTGTCGTCCTCGGGCCGCCGTTCTCGCTCCTGCTCCCCGAGCTCTTCCGTCTCCCTGACCTGGGACTCCGACGAGGAGGGCCCCTGGGATCAGATACCCCTGCCCGACCGTGACTGCTGTGGTCCCCGGAGTTTCACCCGTGAGTGTCCCCCCCTCCCTGGGAACCACCACACCCCTTCTTCCTTCCTGGGGATGAAATTCGGAGGCCCCGGCAAAGCCGTTCTGGCCTCTGGAGGTCGTGTCCCCGCGCCTTGGGCTCCCCACCTTGACCACTTCCCGTAATACAGGGGTTACTCAGGAATGTCCCCTGTCCAGGGCCGGCTAGAGTCACCTTTGACCTCAGGACTCCTGTATAAGTCATTCCGGGCAGGACGGAGCTCCTCAGAGTGGCCCTGGGGCCTCTGGCTGCAGCTCCTCCCTTCTGTTCCAGTTTCGTTTCTCCAGCCCGCACACCCTGTCCTACCTCCCGAACCATCGCGGGCCCACGCCCCACACTCCTGCACCCCGGGCCTGTCGGGCCGGTCCCTCTCCTGTCCCGTCAAAATGCTGTCTGGCCTTGCCTGAACACAGTGGAAAGGTTTTTTTCCCTAGTTTTTTTTTTTTTTTTAAAGTTTATTTATTTTTGAGAGAGACACACAGAGCATGAGTGGGGGGTGGATAGCAGAGAGAGAGGGAGACGCAGAATCTGAAGTAGGCTCCAGGCTCCGAGCTGTCAGCCCAGAGCCTGACGTGGGGCTCAAACCTATGGACTGTGAGATCATGACCTGAGCTGAAGTCAGACGCTCAATTGACTGAGCCAGCCAGGCGGCCCCCCAGGTATTTTTGATGTCAAACGACAAAGACAGCAGTATTCCTTCACCTTGTTTTCATTATTCTTGCCCCCAACCCCAAGGATCCCTTTTAGACATATTTTGTATTTTTAGATTGAGAGCAGGGGAGAGGGGCAGAGGGCGAGAGGGAGAACCTCAAGCAGGCTCCATGCTCAGCCTGGAGCCCGAGGCGGAGCTTGATCTCTTGACCATGAAATCATGACCTGAGCTGAAATCAAGAGTCAGACACTCAACTGACTGAGCCAGCCAGGTGCCCCCAGACAGATTTGGTTGGTGTCTTTGTGTATGGACTGTATGTACATCTTTATATTATGCCAGGAAAAGAGTGATTTGTAGCTCATAGAATCTAACAGTATGCTGACTAATCTACTGTAGGTTTATTCCGGAAATACAAGCATGGTTTAATATAAAATCCAGTCTTATAGTTTACAATAATGACTGTCAGAGAAGGAAAAATATGAGAGCCATTGTAGATGTCAAAGAACATGTGCTAAATGTACCATTCCTTCTGGATAAGACCCTTGATAAGTAGGGATCAGTGGGTGCTACCTTAAATGATTTAAAAAATATGTCTCCACCCAAAAACTGGCATTCTGATTAAGGAGGGAATATTGGAAGCAGTCAGTCCAACTAAAGAAAAAGACGAGGAGACTGTCACCACTATTAATTCACATTGTTCAGTAAGTAATACCCAGGTAGCGGAGAGAATAAGAATTCTATATATTGGATTGAGACAGACAAAATAATATATTCAGTTGAAATACATGAAGTTGCTAATATGCAACTGTTTTATGGTAATTGCCTATGGTTCGATGTAATAAAAAGGAATTGTATACCAAATGTGTACAGAAGATACCAAATACAGAGTTTACTAATCAGTATACAATCCATAATTTAGAAAATAATCCCAAATAATAGCCTTTCTAAGCATGTTCCACAATGCAGAAGCTATAAAGGAAAAGATCAATATGTTTTTAATTATATAGCCTCAGAAGTTATTTTGTAAAACGCCTCGAACAAAGATAAAAGACTAAAGGGGCGCCCGGGTGGCTCTGTTGGTCAAGCGTCCAACTTCAGCTCAGGTCATGATCTCAGGGTTCATGGGTTTGAGCCCCGCCCCGCCCGTCGGGCTCTGTGCTGACAGCTCAGAGCCTGGAGCCCGCTTCAGATTCTGTGGCTCCCTCTCTCTCTGCCCCTCCCCCGCTCATGCTCTGTCTCTCTGCATCTCTCAAAAATGAATAAACATTAAAAAAAATTAAACTATTTGCACAGATTAGATGATTAATATCCCTAATGTCATATATAAAGAGCTCCCGCAAATCAATAATAAAAAACTACAGAATCTGACAAATTCTTTCATTTGGACTGGTATATAACAGTAAACCCTTGTTGACCTAGGCATGGCATTCAAATGTACCAGCTCCCAATCCCAGCCAGGCTGGCCCCATTTCTTCAGATCCAGTCAGATCCACTGCTTTCTTCAGGGTAGGAGATCAGAGGAGCAGTGTGAGGAGAGGCAGCTCGGCATCCTCCCAGGTTATGCCTTCCCTCCCAGAGAATTAACGCCCTGCCCCTCCCTCCCTGCCTTCCAGCCCCCTCCATCCTCAGGAGGGCTCCGCGGAAGCGCCCGGGCCGCGTCACCTTCGACGGAATCACCGTCTTCTACTTCCCTCGGTGCCAGGGCTTCACCAGTGTGCCCAGCCGCGGGGGCTGCACTCTGGGCATGGCCCCTCGCCACAACGCCTGCCGCCGCTTCTCCTTGGCCGAGTTTGCACAGGAGCAGACTCGGACGCGGCGGGAGAAACTGCGCCTGCGCTTGAAGGAGGAGCGGCTTGAGGCCCAGCGTTGGAAGGTGGGAGACCAAGCTGGGCGCCTGGCCTTGGGGGCGGGGCCTCTGGGCGGGGCGGGGCGGGGCATCGGGCTGGGGGCGGGGTCTCCTGATCCGTCCTGGGAGAGGCCCCTGGGGCCAGTGCTGTGCCATGGGGCCTGTTTGCTCAGGGTTGGGGGCTCCGTGCCAGGAGCGGCCCGACCTCATTGCAGGGCGGGGGGTGGACTTGATGTGACATTGGAAGTCAGTGTGCCCGGCTGGTTGGTGGTTGGGTGGGTTTGTCCATGAACCGGGAATGACGGGAACAGGAAATCTCTCGGCAAATGCCCTGAAGGCAGTGCTCGCTGTGGCGCCTGGTGCCCACCCCCGAGGAAGCGCGTGGGGCCGTTTGTTGAGGGCCCGGGGCTGCGGGGGCGAGGACCCCGCCTGGGTCTGACATGTTCCTCTCTCCCGTGGACGCAGCTCACGGAGGCTGGGGTGCCCGAGACGGAGGCCGGCCTGCCGCTCACAGTGGACGCGATCGACGACGCCGCGGTGGAGGAGGACTTGGCCGCGGCCGAGGCGGGCGGCCGGCTGGAGGAAGTGACCTTCCTGCAGCCCCACCCGGCCCGGCGCCGGCGGGCTCTGCTGCGGGCCGCTGGCGTGCGGAGGATCGACCGCGAGGAGAAGCGGGAGCTGCAGGCCCTGCGCCGGTCCCGCGAGGACTGTGGCTGCCGCTGCGACCGCGTCTGCGACCCGGAGACCTGCAGCTGCAGCCTGGCGGGCATCAAGTGCCAGGTGCGGGCCGAAGGGGCGGCCGGGGCGGGCAGGTGCGGCCCGGAGGGGCGGCCGGGGCGGGCTTCCCCGGCTCCGCGGGGCCCGCCTCATACTCTGCTCTCCCTGCAGATGGACCACACCTCCTTCCCCTGCGGCTGCTGCCGGGAGGGCTGTGAGAACCCCGAGGGCCGCGTGGAGTTCAACCAGGCACGTGTGCACACCCATTTCATCCACACGCTCACCCGCCTGCAGCTGGAGCAGGGTGCCGAGGGCTCGGAGGAGCTGCCGGCTCCAGGCCCGGCTGGCCCCGGCGAGCAGGTGCCGGCCCCCACTTTCCCGCTGGCCCAGCCCCCCGCCGGCAGCGGGCTGGGGGACGACAGCTGTAGCAGTGACATGACTGACTCCTCCACGGCTTCGGGCTCCAGCGAGGCCCCCGGTGGCCCCACCCACTCAGCGATGCCGGGCCCTGGCTTCCAGCCTGATGTGCACGATGACAGCCTGGCCCGGGTCCTGAGTCTCAGCGACTCGGACCTGGGAGGGGAGGAGGACGAGGACGAGGACAGGGGCGTGGGGAGCCTGGACAACCTCAGCTGCTTCCACCCGGCTGACATCTTTGGTACCGGTGACCCAGGTGGCCCGGCCAGCTGGACCCACAACTATTCGAGCTGCAGCCTCACCTCGGGCATCCTGGATGAGAATGCCAACCTGGATGCCAGCTTCTTCCTCAACAGTGGCCTAGCAGGGTTAGGGGAGGGCAGCCTCCCTGGCACCTCAGGGCTGCCCAGCTCGGACGCAGGCCACAGCAGCTCCGTGGACCTCAGCTTGTCCTCCTGCGACTCCTTTGAGCTGCTCCAGGCCCTGCCAGACTACAGTCTGGGGCCTCACTACAGCTCCCGGAAGGTGTCCGACAGCCTGGACAACCTCGACGCACCCTACTTCCCCTTGCCTGCCTTCTCCCCGCCGGGGGACGCCGGCACTTGCTTCCTGGAGTCCATCATGGGCTTGCCTGACTCGGCCACCGAGGTCCTGGCCCCCTTCGTCGACAGCCAGTTGCTTGAGGACCCCGCCCCGGCGTCTCTGGTGGAGGCGGTGCCCGTGTAAGGACCGGGCGCCTCCCCCTGCCCCGAGAGCCCTGTTGCTGCTCTGTTGTAATTTGGGGGCTCCCTGAGGTCTGTAGGAGAGGGCCTCCCATGGGCTGGCTGACCCAGGCAGGCGCTCCTGATTTTTGCGCAACACTCTGGATTGATTTATTTATTTTTGTAAGTGTGCTGAAGAGAGGGCGGGGAGCGGGCGTTCCTTTGTCCCCCCTCCCCCAAAAGCCCTCACAGTCTCTCCTTCCACTTGCACGGGGTGCGAGCTGGGAACAGGAGGACATGCGGCTCCCCTGGAGCTTTGCAGACCCCCTTCCGGTCTTGGGCGACGTTCCTTAGCCCACAGACAGCAAGACGGGGCTGGAGTCAGCCCCTTCTCACGGCTTCTCCTGCCATCCTGAGCCCCAGACCCGGGGGAGGCCACGTTCTCTGGACTGTGAAGACTATAATTTATTTCCATAATTTATTTGGAGACTAGGGGGTGTAGGCTTTTCCTCTCTGGCTGGCAGCCAATGCTGGGGTCCGGGTGGGGCACGGACCCCTGTGAGTCCTTTTTGCCTTGTAGTCCCCTATCCCCGTCCTTCCTGGGCTTTGGTATAAACCAGGTGTGGATTTGGGCACAGAGCTGCTGTGGCAGCGGCCCGGCTCCGGGTGGCGGAGGACAGTGTCCAGGTACGAGGCTGGGTGGGGCTGACCAACCGTGACCAAACCCTGCCCCACACAGCCCCCCCCACCCCTGTTTCCGATCCTTGGCCTCGTCTTCCTCCTCCCCAGAGGCCACAGCCTTTATTCTGGGCCCATCAATGTAGAAGGCAAGTGGGAAGCCCAGAGAGGGCAAGGGGCCCGCCCCGCGGCACGCGCCTGACCACTCTCTCAGCGGGCGGCTGCACGCTGGCCTGGGCCGCCTGCTCACGCCTGAGGCCATCTGGCTGGGTGAGGGGTGGCTCCTTCTGGCTTTTATGCCCTTCGTTTGCGGATGGTGAGTTTTGCATCCTAATTTCTGTATCATCCCTGAGTGTTAGAACTATATAACTTATTCATTTTTCTGTCTGTGCCAAGAAGCCCAGGCTGTGGGCCTTCCGTCCTGCCTCAGAGGCCTCGCCGGCCTGCGTGCTTACGGGAACACCTTGTACCTGACCTTACAGGTACCAATAAAGAGGCTCTATTTTTAACAGTGGCGGTTTGCGTTTGTGGGACCTGGAGATGGGGGAGCTCTGCCCTCAGGCGGTCGTGGGGAGCGAGGGGGCGGTGTGGACGCTGGGGGTATGTGGGGGTAGGAGGGGAGGACACGGCCTAGCGGGCCTCATTATGTGCAGGTCGCCAACTTGGGAGCCAGGGAGCCAGCCTGGGAGGCCGTGGGACAAGAGGGGCGGTCGGTCTCCTCAGTGTCCCCTGGGGCGGTCTCCTCAGACAGGGCTGTCTGCCCCGGGTCTTACCCGCTCAGCCACACGGAGCTGGGGCCTGGCTCTGAGGGCAGAGCACCACCCCCCCTTGTTTACGGGCAGACAGTGGGACGTTGCTGGTAGAGGCCTCGTGTGGGGCCCTGGGGACTGACGTGAGCACCGGAAGCTGCAGGACCTCCGTCTGCAGCACCAGCCAGACCCGTCTGATGTGTCCCCGGAGGCTGGGCTGAAGGCCAGAGCAGCGGAGGGCCGGAGGTCGACCTCCCCCTCAGGAGTAATGGTTGACTCGAGTGCCGGAAGGGAGGAGGACCAGACAAAACCCGTCGGGTCTCCTCCTCGCTCTAAGCGTCTGCCCTGGTCTGTGCCGGTCTCCCCTTACTGCATCTGTGGGGCTCGCTGGGTAAGAGCGCGGACCCAGCGTGCCAGGGCCGCCTCCCTGCGCCTCTACCTAGCAAGGTGATGGATGCAGGTCACGTCCCCTCCGTACCACGGTGTCGGGTCCCCAGCGCTGTGCGAACACCACCACTCAAGCTTTTCCGTTCACATGTACTTAGGGAGTGCCGGGGCGTGCGGGCCGGGCGTGCGGGCCTGGCGTGCACGTCTGGGACTTCCTCGCTGGTTTCCTATTTCTGCCTCTATATCTATGTTTATCCTCTTTCTTTATTTTTTTTGCCAGTTCTGTCACTCTTTGGGTATCTGCCTCTTGCCTCTGGACATGCGTGGATGTGAACATGTGGCTGCAGGGTCAGGGGGCATGAGAGGACCCCAAGCTTGAGCCTGGCCTCTGGGGCGCAGCCCATCCCCATAACCAGCTTAGCCCCGGAGTGCCAGGCCTCGGGCTTCTCAGGGTATCTGGGCACATTGAGTGACCCTGCTCCCCTCCCTGGCCCCTGGGACCCCTTTTGTAGAGATTGTGTCAGTATTCGTGACTCAAAATTGGGGTCTCCCAGGGCTCTGAGGCCCTGCTCCCACTAGCCCTGGGGTGCAGGCGGCAGCCCCCTGCAGCTCCTGATCCCTGGGGGCTCCAACCCCGTACCTGACCCGCCCACTCTGCCTCTGGGGCAACAGGATCACTTCCTGGCTTTAAAAAAAGTTTGGTTTTTTTTTTGTCTTCAATTTATTTTGAGGGAGAGACAGAGTGCGAGCAGGGGTTGGGGGGGGCAGCAGGAGACACAATCTGAAGCAGAGCCAGACGCAGGGCTGGAACCCACGAACCGCGAGATCATGACCTGAGCCGAAGTCGGACGCTTGACCCACTGAGCCACCCAGGCACCTCCCCTCCCTTTTTTTTTCTTTTAGATAAACGAAGGCAACTTAGGTTTTACAGCAATAAAAACGTGACTAATGTACAATCCATGGCAGCAGCATCCTCCTTACAGACAGACCCGCCTTGCCACAACCCACCCCAAGGAAGCAGGTGTCATGGCGCAGACGCTAGAAACAGGACCGTTTCCACGGGCGGGAGGGCACGCACCAGGTCACCGACTCCGGCCCAGAGGCCGTGCGCACGATCGCAGGATGTTATAAAAGCAAGGCTCTGCCGCCACCAAGGACAAGTGTCTGTCCTACAAGGGACCCCCCCACCCCTGCTCAGTTCCCAACCGTGGTCCCTGGACAGCGTCTCGTGAAAGCGTCACCACAGTGCCTCCCACTCACACTGTGCACATCGCTCGCTTCACATCAGTGACACCAATACGCTTAAAAGGTAGAACCATTCCGAGTGACGCGCTCCTGAGTTCATCCTGCTAACTTTTCTCTAATGGAGACTATATAATAGAGAAGAATGGTGTTCTAACACATTATTAAACCTTCACTATTTGCTGTATATCATCAGCAGGCGTTTGTATCATGGTTGGGGAACATAGATCTTATTTCCTGCCACAGAGGGGAACACAGACACCCAGACACTAGAAAGTCTCGAGAAGGTCACACTCCTCGCTTCCAATTAGAGGTCTTTCCTCTGGGGCCAGACTGGCCCGTTCTTCCTATCGGGAGAAACGAGGAGAGGTCGGGAGCTCCAGCAAATGTGACCGCTGTCCCCATCTTGTCAGGTACAAGCAATACAAGTCATCTACTGAGGGACCCCTGCTTTTGTCCCCACTGGTGGTAAGAGGGCGTCTAGCAGGTACATTTGATGGTCAGTGTCTTTTACAAAATCATCTCAAGTGGGAACTAATTTTTCTTGTGCCGTATTTCCCTGTACCAGGCATGGGGAATCAAGTTTGTCCCGACCCAGTGAGGACCAGCAGGGGTCGGCCAAGGACTTGGGAGGAGACAGTGTATGGCCAGAGAGGGGCCAACGACCCTCACGACCTGCTGGCCCCCCATCTGTGCCCCTGCCAGGGAGGATGTTCAGGCAGTGGGGAGGGGACGAGCCGTCACTTCTGGAGGGGCTCTGGGGACCAGACGGGAGAGGGTAGGCGCTGACATGACAGTATGATTATCGCTGCAGGATTTTTCATCACCTCACAGAGTCTGGAATAAAAATGGAGCACAACAGAAGGTGCCCAGTGAGGCCAGCATAAGCTAGGTTGGTCGACACCCCTTTTTTCCCTCCCAGCAAAATTGCTCCTTGTACCTGAAAAACACAAAGCTTTGGGATGCCCCTTCGGCCGGCGGAGGCATGATCCAAAGAAACCACACCCGATATAGACACGGGGAAGAACCCGTCATCTGAAATCTCCGCTGACCCACTTCCCAAGCCCTCTGCGAAGCGTCTGGAAGTTAATGGCTTCCCACCGCCCCAGCTCCCACTGGGAGCTAGAGCCTCAGAGACCTTTGGGCCTTTTCCAAAATTTCTTCTCTGATTTGGGGGTAGTTAGGATGCTCTCTGAGGACCTGGGAACAGAGGGAGACAGGGTGAGCAGCACGAGGCAGAGGGTCTGCACCCCCGGCACCAAGCCCCTCACCCCTCGCCCCTCCCGCCAAGGCCTCACAGCCGCTTCTAATGGCTCACTGTGTGACAGACTTCAATGGCCTCCACAAATCTCTTGTCCTTCAAGTAGTTGAAAGCGAGCTTGAAGCCTGTGCAGGGGCAGAGAACACACACCGGGTGGCGGTCGTCGGTCGGCCCCCTCCTCACCCAGCTGGGCCCCTGCCAGTGGCCTTACCGACGGCGGGGTTGGCCTGATGACTGTACTTCCAGGCCAGCTCGTAGTTGGCGGCTGCGTCTTTGTAGGACTGCTCCTTCTCCATGATGAAGCCCATGTACTCGTAGGCCCTGACGCAGGACTGCACGCAGCGGACCGATCCCAGCACCGGGCAGAGCCGGGGCGGGGGCGCGGGGCGTGAGCCTGAGCGCACTGACCCCACCCCTCTCCGCCTCCAGCAGCACCTACTGTGCGCCCCTCTAGGATCCCCCTGTGCGCGCCTGGCCCCTTTCCCCACAGCCCTCCTGCTCTGACCCCCGCGTCCCTGGACCTCACGAGCCCCTCCCATCTCTCTTCGCCCCCCGTGCGCCCCGCCCCCCCAGCTCGGTACACCTCCGCTGCCCCCTGCGCGCGCCCCGCCGCCTCGCCGGGCGCCCGCCTGCCTTGTTGCAGTGCACGCAGCGCCGCAGCAGCTCGGAGGCCAGGTCGAACTTGCCGCCCTGGCAGTAGATGTCAGCCAGCAGGAGCCAGCCCCGCTCCAGGTCCTCGGCCTCGTCCGGCGTCCACGGGGCCTTGGCCAGACGCTTCAGCTGCGTGCGCGCCTTGGGGACCTGCTTCAGCAGCGCGTAGGCCTGCGCCATGGCCAGCAGGGCTGGGACGCTGTCCTTCTGCAGCCGGGGCGGGAGGGAAGGGGGGTGAAGCGCGCGTGGGCGCGCTGGGCCTCCAGCCTCGCCCCCCACCCCGCCCCCCGCCCGCCCGCGCGCCAGCCCACCTCGGCCTGTGCCATCTCCACGAAGGTGCCCAGCGCCGCCTCCACGTTGGCCTTCTCCCTGGTGGCCAGCAGGCACAGGCTCTGCAGCAGCCGCAGCTGGGTCTGGCCCCGGGCCGAGAGCGGGGAGAGGTCACGCAGCAGCTTCTCGGCCGTGCGCACCGCGTGCTGCTCTGAGTCCTTCCTGGCGGCGGGGCTGCGGGGTTGGAGCGAGAGCGCCAGGCTGCGGGTCACCTCATTTGGTTTCTACCCCACACCACCGCTCTCCCCGCCTTTCCCAGGGCCCCTCCCTCGCGCCCCGCCCTGAGGTCGGCCGCACCCCTACTTGCTCTCAGCTGCCAGGTTCTGGAAAACCTCTCCGCCCACGACCTCGTTGTCTGGGTTCAGACAGATCTGCACCATGTAGTAGGTGGCTCTCGGGCCCCAAGTGCTGTCCTTGCGCGCCTTGTTTAGGAACCTCAGTGCTTCGTTGGGTTGCCCCACGTGCCTGCAGCGGAAAAGAGATATAGCAAGAACCAGAGAGGGAAACTGAGGCCCAGGGGGTGCAGGGACACACAGGAGCCGCCCCCTGAGCGCTCAGAGCAGGGCCGGATCGCGGCTCTCCAAGCCACCTGGCCTGGAGGTTGAGCTGAGCCCCCTGCTCGGCCACTAGGAAGAGCCCGCTACACCTCACCGGCGACCCCCACCCCACCCCAGCGCACCAGCAGTAGATGCCTCTGCAGTAGTTGAAACCTGGCTCCAAAACAACATGGCTGGGCATCCTCTTGACCAGTTCAAAGAAGGTGGGGGCATCGTCCAGTCTGCCATTTCTCCATAGCAGATCAATGAGTTTATTCCATACCAAAAAATTATCTAAAATAAGAGAGAAGAAATCTCCAGACTCTGATGACCAATAGCTAATCTCCAGATGCTGGGTGCTGTGGCCTGGCCTGGAGAAGTGACGGGGCCAGCAGACACTGTCTCTTTGGGCTGAGCAGGGACATCCTGGCACCGTCAACATCTCCACCGGTCTCCAACGTCGAGCAAATAATCATAATCATACTGAAAGGCAGGCCTGACAGCGGCTCGCACTTACACAGCACCTGGCATTAAGTGCTTTCCCCATGCCCACCGAGTACCTCCTCTCCCATTTCACTGAGACACAAAAGTTCTCTGTCACAAGTCGCACAGCTGGTAAGTGGAAGACCATGAGTTATACGTGGGCAGTCTGGCTTCCGGACCCAGGCTCCCGATGGCTGCCGTCTGCAGGGCCTCTAGGCAGAGATGGCTGTGGCCAGCAGGGGCTGTGGCCCGAGACTCAGGTGTGGCCCCGTCCCCAGTGAGAGGGCGGTTTGACGCAGCAGTGAGTGGGAATGTAGCTACCTAACGGAGAATTTCTAGCCCGTCTGGGTGGCTGTGACCTCGGAGAGGGCGACGTCCAGTCCAGTGGCTGGGATCTGGGGACAGACAGGCTGTGCTGGGTCCAGTGCCAAGCACTGCCCTGCCTGAGACCAGGAACGGCCCGTGGACTCGGGAAGGGCCGGCGTGTTCCATCGGTGCTTTATCAGTTTCCGGTCCCTCTGGGAACAATTGGAGAGGAAGGGGCTTCCTCTGCCCGGTCAGGAAGGAGGGGAGGGGCCCACCCTGGGGGGAGGGCAGCCCTGGCTTGGTGGGAAGTGATGCGGGCCATGCCCGCCGGCAGTCCTAATGCAGGTGGTTACCTGGCGCTTTCTCCAGGACTTGGCGGTAGAGGGTGATGGCAGCTTCAGGGTTCTGTTTTCGAAACATCAGGTCAGCCATCATCTGTCAGAAAACACGCAATGCTCCGGAACTCCTGACACTTGGCTGGGTGTGGTGGGGAGGCTGGGCGGGCTGGGTGGGGCCCAGCCGAGAAGGTGGACAAGGACTTCCAAGGTAGCCTCTCAGAACACTGGGCGGAGCTGCCGCAGGAGGAGCCCAGAAGACAGGGCTTGCTTGGGGGGGGAGGGGTGCCGGGGTGAGGTCGCAAGAGGGACGGTGAGCCCTGGGGGAGACACCAGAGGCCCCGCGGACAGCCAGCCTTGCCGGGTCTGCCTGAGAGCTGCAGCTGCAGGTAATGGGGGCAGAACGCAGGCCCGCTCTCCGGGGGCGGCCCTGGCATGGTCTGGGTGTCAGGGAGAGAAGTCAGCCTGCAGGGGGCTCCCCCCCCACACCTCTTTGAACCCAGGAACCTGTCCCCCCTTGCTTTCACCGGGTGTGGTTTCCCCTGGAGCCAACGGGCCTCCTGGCCTCCCCTCGGGTTGGCCCCTGGAGGCCGATGTCGCCCCTGCGGCCAGCCCAGCCCTGCCAGGTGAAGGGCAGCAGGCCCAGTGCTCCGCCCCCCGGGGGGTGGGAAGCAGGGGCCCTGGGGAGGGCGGGGAGGCGGTCCTGCGGCCCGTACCACTGAGGCCGTCTCGTGGCTCTTTTCCGTCTGCAGGAGGGTGGCACACTGCTGCTCGCACAAGTCCAGGTGGCCCTGCAGCAGGTAGAGGCCCGCCAGCCCCAGCAGCACCTGCGACGAAGCCACGGGTGAGCGCCACGGGGAACCTTGGGGGCTGGTGTCTCGCTCTCTCCTGGTCCATTTCTGTTAGTTCCGCCTTCAGCTATGTCTCCGGGCCTCCCCTCTCCCCCCAGCACTCCAATCCTACCGTGTGTGTTTTACTAACCAACCTCTGAAATGGGGCCTGGGCAACTCATACTCCTCCTTTGGCTTTGGCTCGAACCTAGCCTCCTCCTCTGGGCAGCCCTCCGTGGTAGCCTCTGGGGCAGGCACCCGTCTTCCGAGTCCCCAGTGTGCAGAGTCACACACAGGCAATGCAACTGAAAGCCTGCGCGTCTGCCCCCCAGCCTGTCTATGGACAGGGACCCTGTCTCGCCCCCTGTGGCTCCGGGCCGAGCACCGCGCCTGGCACGTGGGAGGCCTCTCCAGCCACCACTGCCTTCTCCGGGCCACGCCCCCCTCACCACTCTAAACCTCCTTGGAAGCTTACTCTGGCTTTGCGCCCAAAGACCCCTGGCAGCCACAGCTGTCACTGCGTCCCCACCTCCAAGGGGCCCCTGAAAATTGCAGACTAACATGACCTTCGGCAGCATCTACCCTGCTCCACCCGGCATGAAGAGTTGCCCCAAGTGAGGCGCCCCAGCCTTGGTGCAGGGGCCGAGGCCAGAGCCGGGTCCCCACCCCGGGGGTCCCGGGCCCCTGACACTTGCTGCTCCGCAGGGGGGCACAGGGAAGGACCCGGCCTCTGCCCCTGGCTGGGGGGGACTCTGCGAGGCATCAGGGCGCAGGAGAAGGCGCAGCCTCTGGCTTCGGGGCCCCACCTTGCTGTCCTCAGGCGAGTAGAAGAGAGCGTCCTTATAGGACCGGCCCGCCTTGGCGAAGTCCTTCTCTGCTAGGTACCACTCCCCGCACTGGACGCAGATGGAGGCCGCCAGCTGTCTCTGGGCGAGGGTCATCTCTGGCTGCTCCAGCGCCACGCGCTTCAGGACCTGGGCCTGGAGCTCCATGGCCTTGGGAGACCGGGGCATGCGGGTCAGCACGCCAGAGCCCCACGTGCCAGGTCTCCGGCCAGGACACAGGAAGAATCCCTCCCCTCACTTCGGTGTCAGCAGATGATCAGAAAGGGCATCTCAAGTGCCCTTGAGCAAAGCTGGGCCACCCTGGACGGGCGAGGCCACTGGCCGAGGACTAGGCGGGCCAGCCGGCTCTGCCTCTGGGGCAGGAAGAGAGGCGGGAGCCCTGGGACGCAGCGCCCTAACTGCACTCATGCACCTGCTTCCATCACACCTTGACACTCCCCGTGTCTAATTTGCGCCGGCCCTTCTACAGGCTAGGAGCAGCACACAGTAGGTGCGCAGGGCAGGCTGTGTGTTGGTGGATGCATTTATTCTGGGGGTTGCCCTCCTGGGAACTTGAGTGGCCGCCACCTATACCCATGACATTAAACGTTCAAGCGCGTGACCCAGGAGCCCCGGAACAAGAGGAATTGGTGGCGCCGGGTTGTCCTGGGAAGTGGGCACAAGTCAGCACTCGGCTTTCTAAGGGCCAAACAGGAGCGGGAATCCAGGGGGAAACAAGGGAAGGAATCCTCTCAAGCCACCAGAGAGTGGGCTCTCCTGCTAGAAGGCACCTCAGGGACAAGAAGCCGGCCCACCCCTGCATAGAGGAGGGAGGGGCGTCGTCGGAATGGCCAGGAACCGTCCCCCTGAGGCGGCCCAGTGGAGAAAAGAGCTTCGGTTGGGCCAGGCCAGACCTGGTTCAAATGTCAGTTCCGCCACTTCCTAGTGGTGTGACTTTGGGTACATTTCCTAACTTCTTGGAGCCTTATCTGTGAAACAG
The DNA here is from genome assembly GCA_004023785.1 of Mungos mungo. Classification (NCBI taxonomy): domain Eukaryota; kingdom Metazoa; phylum Chordata; class Mammalia; order Carnivora; family Herpestidae; genus Mungos; species Mungos mungo. Next base: position 16,753 of record PISW01012129.1, read on the forward strand.
GAATGCCACAGTGCTTATCTCAAAGGGCTTCTGTGAGAATTAATAAGGAAGCAACAAGCCCCGTACAGAACCCAGTGGAGAGCATTCAATGCCCCGGAGCTACTGGCTCTGTCCATTATCATCCCCACTGGCATCCCCGAGGACAAAGGCACCTTCTCACCCCCTGCTTTCTCTGCCCCAGCCGGGCCTGGGCCGCTCTGGGGCACCATCAACACTGGGGAGGGGGGTTGGAGAGGAAGGCGGAGGTCAGAGGCGTTACCGGGCCTCTTGTGAGGGCCAGCCCTGGAGCCTTCCAGACCTGCAGTCCCATCCATTTTACAGCCCGCACCAGGAAATGGCCAATAAAGACCCGGAGTCTGTTGTCTAACGTCGATTACCTTGTTCAAAGTTCCCATCACGTCTTCTTTTTTATGACTCTCGTAAACCTTTGCCAGCAAGAGCAAGCACTTGACATTGTTCATCATGGAGGGGAGGTCTTTGACTGCAACACGGAAACTCAAGTCAGTGTTCTCTGGTCCCTGGGGAGCCGGGCAGGGGGAGGCAGGGGACCGGGCTCAGGACCCCAGAGACCCGTGCTGCAGGAGGCGACGCAGGCGGGGCAGGAGGCTGGGGAAGTGACTCAGAAGGCGGCCTCACCAACGTCTTGTTCCAATGCGTGTTTCAAAACTTTTTCTGCTTTGCTGAACTTCTTTACCTTCAGGAGCAGTGCGGCCAGATCACAGCACAGAAAGTCCTGTCCGTTCATCTTCTGGGCCGCCTCATAATAATTAATTGCCTTAGGGCAAATGGGAAATTTGGCCTCGGGGTCTGGCTCTACCCCTGAGGGCCTCAAACCGGGGTCTCCTCAGCAGCTACCGCATCTGAGTGTCCCCCCAGAACACAGAGGCCTGCGATGACAGGGTCCTCCCAGCTGGCAGAGGGCCCAAGCTCGGCCTGCGTGTGGGGTGGTGGTAGCTTCTGAATTCTCCGCCAGCCTCTCCCTGCCCTGAGCAGGGAGCTCGGTGGGAACGTGGCCACTCCCCCTCCCTCCAGGTCCTCTCCCCCTTCCCTGCTGGGCTGGCCCCCCTCCCCCCGCCCCAGCCGAGCCTGACCTTGGAGTACTGGTGGGTCTTCACATAGGCCTGGCCCATCCTGCTGACCAGGAACGCATCATTCGGGTTCTTTCTATAGGCGTCATCATACGCCCCCAGGGCCTTCTCAGGCTGGCGGGGAAAGTGTCCGAAGGTCTCTCTCTCTCTCTCTCCTCTCCCACTGGAGAAGTGAGATGGGGGGGCAGGCCACGAGGCTTTCACTCACCTCCTGAATGTTCATGAAAGCATCACCCAGTAGTAGGCTGGTGTGGGGGCCAGGCAGATGCTCACAGAGTTCCCTGCAAAAGTAACCAAAACCTTCGCTTGACCCTGTGCGTCCTTCACGTTTCTGATCCCACCTATCTCTTCCTCTTCTTTCTCCACATTCATTCATTCATTTGCCTACTACTTATTCAAACCCACTGTGCCTGAGGGACTGCGCTAGCTACCTTGGTCTGTTATCTGGACCACACCAGAAACTCGACCCATTCTTCTGGCCGCCAGTCCTCACCCCCCCAGGCTCCTGTGCCTATATGCGGGCATGCGGCTCTTTCTAAAACTCCAATGTGACCACCCCACTGTATAATTGGTTTCCCACTGCTCTTAGCTTGTCCCCCTACCCCCGCCCCCCAGCACTGCCTCCCACCTGAACTGCCTAGATAGAGTTTTGCTTGAGGGAGGGTCTGGGAAGGTCAAATTCATAAAGACAGGGTTTCTCATCCCACCTCTCCACCGTCCTGCACCTCACATGGGCCACATCAAGTCACCGGACATTCCTTCAAGGACAGGCAGAGGCAGGGGCCAGGGCAGAGGTGCGTGCCCCGGCTCCCACGAGAATGTGGCCCATGCAGGGGAGCCCACGCAGGGCGGACTCAGTTCTCTGTCTTCAGAACTCGGCAACGAGCCGGCCCGACTAACGCATCATGCTCAAATTCTGACCCATGGGAGATTCTGTACTTTAAAGTAGCACACTTGGAGGGTGCAGACCGGAGAGCCGGTTAAACAGCAGAGCCTGGAGGAAGCGCTCCCTAAGACGCCACTGGGACACCGAGGCTGTCCGGGCGCTGCCGGGGCTTACCGGTAGCAGCCGATGTAGAGGCGGGTGTCTTTGCGGGTCTGCAGGTAGATGTCGGCCATCTTCTCCCTGGCCTCCACGTAGCAGGGCTGCTTGGGCGTGACGTTCCTCAGCATGCTCAGAGCCATGTCCACGTTCCCATTGCTCAGGGCCAAGTCCACGTTGGCAATGGTGATGCGGACCTCTTCTGGGGTGCCACTGAACTCGTTGATGGCATCCTGCATGACCTTGGTGGCCTCGTGCTAGAGCGCGGGAACCAAACAGACCTTCCGTGACTGTCACTCTGGTGCCGGGTGGCCTGAAAACGCTTGAAATCTCTGGGAGGAGACTTAAAGCAATCCCTCCTCCCACTCCTGCCCCCCGAGGGAAATGAAACATGGAGACAGCCAGGAGCACCGTGGTCATGCGGAAGCCCAGGGTAGGGTGGCGCCCAACCGCTTGCATAGAGGCTCCAGGGGCAGAAAGGAGAGACATCCCTGCCGCTCTTCCTGGGGGCATGGCCAAGGTGCCCAGCTAGCTGGGGGCACAGACCCCCTGGACAGTTCCTGAGCCCCTCAACGTCTGTTGGCAGTTCCTTCCTGCAGGAGACCTATGGAGGCATCTCCTTGCACTTTCCTGCTTTCGGCAAAGGTGTTGAAGTGTTATGGTATCTGGCACGGACGGTAACGGTCTACTTGAATTATCTCCTCATTGTACTCGTGCCCTTGGTTATCTTAACGAGGTTACTTTCTTTCCCCGTGTTGGTACTTTCGGACTGGGACTAGCCTTTCCAGACATTTTGTCCTCAACCTCTGCTTTCTTTTTGTTTGCTCGGTAGGTTTGTACCATCTTTGCCCTTTCATCCTGGGCCCTTTGGATTTTGAACTATAGACAGTTAAGGGTCCTTCCCGTGGTTTGTTTAAACCACTCTGGTGCCTCTTTTCTTTAAGAAGTATGTTTATTTCATTTACAATTTTATTATCACCGATATATTCTTGGGTTTTCTGGCAACTTGCTTTCATTTTTTTTTTTAATGTTTATTTTTTGAGAGAGAGAGAGAGAGAGGCAGTGCAAGGAGGGGAGGGGCAGAGAGAGAGGGAAGCAGGCTCCAGGCTCTGAGCTGTCAGCACAGAGCCCGATGCAGGGCTCAAACTCACAAACTGGGAAATCATGACCCGAGCCAAAGTTGGATGCTCAACCGACTGAGCCACCCAGGCGCCCCCAATGACTGTTAATCCTTGATTCCCAAAACTTCATTAGGATATTATTATCAGGCTATTTCTTATTTATTTATTTATTTAAAAGGAATTTCCACACCCAGTGTGGGGCTCAAATTCACAACCCCTAGATCAAGAGTCACGTGCTCTCCTGACAGAGCCAGCCAGGTGTCCCTGGGGACATTTCACATCTCCCTGCCATTTCTCCAAAACAGAGTGCCTTTCTGTGTCACTGGCTCACGCCTTCCCTAAAGGACCCGTTCCCCTGGGACATCTCCGATGTGCCCCCCCCCCCCCGCCGTTCCATTTCTTCTCTCTTCTGCAGGGACGTTTACTTTGCCCTTGGTGGGTACCTGCTGTCTCTCTTTCTTATCCATCATCCCCTCACATCGCTTCGATGATTTTCCCAACCCTTTCCTGCATCAGAGAGCTTCAGCAAGAGTTCCGCCACTTCTTCCATTTTCTCTCGTGGGACTACAATCCTGCCTTCGATGTGCACTTTCTCTAATTCTGCCAGCTGAACCCTCTGTGGGTCTCCAGTGCCCTGCTGGGGAGCTGGTTTTACAGGGTCCCGTGTTCTTTTCATTGTTATTGAATGTAGAAAAGTTTTCTCAAAAGTATTTCTTCTAGGGGCGCCTGGGTGGCTCAGTGGGTCGAGCATCTGACTCCCGATTTTGGCTCAGGTCATGATCTCCTGGTTCGTGAGTTTGGGCCCCATGTTGGGCTCTGTACGGGTAGTGTGGAGCCTGCTTGGGATTCTCTCTCTCTCCCTCTCTCTTCCTCTCCACCCCTCCCCTGCTCACATGCTCCCTCTCAAAATAAATACACTTTAAAAAAAATTATTTCTTCTATTTTTTATAGCATGTTCTCCCCAAGTGTAATCTTCACTTGTCTTGCTTGTGAGTGTTTTGTCTCCCCTCTTTCCTCCTTCCAACCTTTCTTCTCTCCTTCCTTCTCTCCTTCCTCCCTTCCTTCCCTCCTTCTCCCTCCCTCCCTCACCTCCTGCCTGCCCTGTAACCACCACACTGGACCCCTTCTGATCCCCGCTCATCCTCACGTGGGACCAGTTCCCCCCAATCTGTCCCCCGCTTGGGAGCTAGACGAGGGAGGGGGAGGGTCCGGCGCAGCTGCCCGAGGAGCACATTTCCCCTGCGCTTGGGAAGGGTCTCCCTTCTGGGGGCGGGCTGGATGAGAAGCTGCGGTCTCGAAGGGACCCGTGGCTCACCGTGGAGCCCCCCGGTCTGCAGATCTGTTATCTGAGCCAAGCAAGCTGCAGAACTCCCTGTCAGGTTATTTCCCTCCTGACTTTCCTCTGGCCACGCCTCCTAGGAAGGAGTCTGGACAGAGAGCAGAAATGGGGCGCTTTAGCCGGGGTTCCTGGTCAGCGGTCCTGCCCTTCCACGGGCTGGCACGGAGCCGCTCTGGGGCTGCCCCTGCCTCTCCCGGCTTGAGCACATCTCCAGCTTAGAAGGTTTCCAGCAAATGCAGGAACCTCAGGCCCCCACTCGCTGCAGCCCTGCTCACTCTCTCCCCCCACAGTAAGTTCTGAAAGGACCGGGACCTTGCTGGCTTCTCGCCTCTGTCCCCAGCTGCCACACGGTGCCTGGCAGCTAGCTGGCCCTCCATCAATAGCTGAGTAAATGACTGACTGAATCAACTATTCTGGGATGTGGCTGTTCCCTGGGTTTGTTATAGACGGAGATTCCTTCTCCACTTTTAACTCTTGGGTTCCTTTTGGCAGATTTAAAGGAGGAAAGTACAGCAAATGGGCCTCCACATTCCCATCTCTGCCCACAAGGCAGTTTTTATTTTTTTAATGTTTATTTTTGAGAGAGAGAGAGAGAGAGAGAGAGCAAGCGCAGGGGAGGAGGCAGAAAGAGAGAGACACAGAATCGGAAGCAGGCTCCAGGTTCTGAGCCCCACGCTGGGCTCGAACTCACGAACAGTAAGATCATGACCTGAGCCGAAGTCAGAGGCCTGACCGGCTGAGCCTCCCCCCTCCCCGGCGCCCCCAGAAGGCCGTTGTTAACTTTAAGGAGAAAGGGCCTCCCGGCTGCCCCTCCTCTACAGCAGGACCTTCGCAGGGACCAGAGGCCCAGTGCCAGCAGCCACAGGGACGGCCCTGGGGCTCTGCTGACAAACCCACAGCGGTGAGCAGAGCGGTGAGGACTGGAGGCCTGCCCCGCCCCCACCCGTGCTCCCGCTGCTCCTTCGCACCAGGACGGCGGTGCTCCCTGCTTTTGCCAAGCCAGACCTGCCCAGGCCCCAGGGCTGCCTCATACGCTTGGGCAAATCATCTACCAGAAAACGGCGAGGGGACACAGTTCACAGGGGCCGAGGCCGTGGTGTGACGACGGTGGCCGCTCCCCCGGCTGTGCACTGCCACCCGCGGGCTGCCCTGAGGGGCCTGCGTCTCCGCCTCTGTGAGGTCCTCATGGGGACAGTGAGGCGGGAGGGCAGGGGCGGGTCAGGCGGGACTCCACGGGCTTGGATGTTACAGAGGGCACCGGGGCCACCGAGGCCTTCGGGCAGGGGAAGCTAGGCGCCCACATGGTCAAGGCTCCAATAGTCTCGAGCAAACAAACATCAGCCAGAACCGAGGAGCCGGCTCCCGGGCTCACCCAACCTCCCGCGTGCCCCAGTCCCAGGGGACGAGAGCGTGGCCCGTCTTACCAGCTGCCTGTTCTTGCGGAGCGCATCCACCAGCTCCAGTAAGATGGACAGCCGCTCGCCGGGCTGCGTGGAGGGCCCGCGGGCCTTCCTGCCCTCTTCCGCCTCGCGAGCTGGTAATTTCATGATCATTCTCAGCGTCTTTATGGCTCCTGGGTAGTCTCCGCACTTGTTGAGGACCCTGGCCTTGATGAAGTGGTAGAGGGGGTGGTCTCGGACCTGCAGGAGCACAGAGGGCGTGGGGCTCCGGACTGCTGCCGCTGCTCCCCGCACCCGGGCCGGAGAAGGCCTTGGAACCCACGGAGCGGCCCTGGCCCTGGGCCCGCAGAAGGGCCCGAGAACGCAGGGGGCTGGTGGGGCCTCTCCCAGGGCAGGCGGGGGCTGCGGCCAGCTGGGCTTTGGGGTGCGGGGTGGGCGCCGGGGCCCAGGGGACCCCACCTGGAAGTTGTGGCTGACGCCCAGCTCCAGGCTGTGGGAGCACATAGCGAAGTTGCCCTGCGCCAGGTAGACGTGCGACGTGAGGAGGTGGACGTCCACGCACGAGGGGTCCAGCTCCAGGCAGCGCTGCAGGGTGCTCTGGGCAGTCTCCAGCTCTCCTGGAAACGACCAGCAGAGCTCCACGTCCAGGGGGTCCTGGGGACTCCCAGGACCCAGCATGTAAGGGCAGAATAAGTTTTATATGTCCCGTTCCCCGGAAATACCCAAGTCGGCCGTTTTACCCAGTTCTGCTGTTTCACTCAGAGTCTCTTCTTGAAATCGGAGCCACCCAGACGAAAGCCAGGAGGCCCAGACATGCTGTGACCCTCAGGGACATGGCTAAGTCATGTCACTGCCCTGGCCCAGAGCTCTGGGGACACTCCGACCAGAAGGACACCTGACAGCGTCAGCAGCTAGAGGAGCCCCGACCTGCGGAGCACATGCAAGCGCTTTCGGAAGGTCAGGGTTGGTTACCACGTGCCCAGCCCTGCAAGACTGGCCGAATGGCCTGTGCCTTTTAGATGTAGGACCGGAGCCCAGTTACGTAAGGCACTCCGCTCACCAGGGACAAAGTCAGCTTTTAGACCCAGGAGCTGATGGCTGCTCTGCTGAGTCGGCACTCAGGGGCGGGGGCTCCCCCTGCAGCCCGGCCGCAGTAGTGTCAGCCCAGGGGTGGGGTGCAGACAGCTGGGGGGAGAGCGCCCTGCTCCATCCAGGGCTCTCAGCTCCTGCTCAGGGTCCCTAACCGAGTCCCACACCCCCTGCTCCTTCCTTGTGTCCTGCAGAAATGCGCAGGTGTCACTATGGCAACCGAAGCCGCTGGAGACCTCGCTCTGGCCCTACACTTGCTGCTGGGAGGGCTCCCGCCCTTGCCCTGCACCCAGGGGCCCTGGATGCCTGTGGGTAAACCTGGACACCCAGATAAAAATGGGGAGGCCCACGGATGAAGACGGAGTGGGGGGTGTCTCTGCACAGCGTGACCCACACGAGGCCACACACATGCCATGGCATTGGGGACCCTCCGGGAGCCCCCAGCACACCAGAGACAGGCTTGTCTTCCAGGCAGGCTGGGTGCAAGGCCGCAGGTGGAGAGAACTCAGGCCTCGGCGGCTTCTCCCCTGTCCCTCCGTCTCCAGGACCTGGGCCTTAGATGGACGAAGCTGGAAGGATATGGTTCGGCCACCTCCCATGATGCCCTCCTGACCACCTTCTAAAATCTGCAGGCTTGCCCCGTCCCATCCCGTCCCATCCCGTCCCCTGCTTTGGTTTCCTCCGAGGAATCACTAGCTTCTAACAACGTAGCCTGCCTCTGTGTTCTGGGGTCGTATGTCGCCCTCGCTAGAAGGCAAACCGCACCGAGGCCTTTCTGTCTATTCCGAGGACGCATGGATCCCGGGACCGGGGCAGCCCCTGTGTGGATCTCAAGTTCAGCCCCGTTAGGTGGCTCCGGGCAAGCGAGGAAGGGGCCAGGAGCAGGGTGGGTGGGACAGAGCCCTGCTGGTGGGTTTTGGGGAGGGGAGGCCAGGGCCGAGACCCCCTGGGGAGGACGCCTGTGTCTGTGTCATACACCCAGGCAGCAGGGCTGCGAACCCGGCCGAGTCTGAACGGATGACCAGGTGGGGGCCCCACGGGCTTACCTGAGAGGTACTTGACCTGAGCCATCAGGTACAGCGGCTCCATCAGAGCCGGCGCCACTTTGACCACGGGGCTCAGGATCACTGCGACTTGTTTAAGAAGCGGAGACACGATCTGGCCTGGCGCCCGGGGCTGCAGGAACACGGGGCCGGGCTGCATGGTGGGCCCCCTTCCAGAGGGACCCCCGAGGCGCTCAGGCCACACGCTCCCGGTGAAGGGGTCTTCCCTCACGGCACCTGTCTCTTCTCCGCTCTGTGGCCCCTAGTGCTACGGCGTAAGCTGCAGAGGACGGGGACCTTGTTTTGCTCACGTCCGTGTCCCCAGGACCTGACAGGGTCTCCGGCACATGGGGGTGCCTGTGACGGGTATTTGCGGCATGAGTCTCTCCCCAGCTCTGGGGGTGTAAGCTGGCAGGAGGAGATCCTGGCCCCAGAGGCCGGGAGAACAGGCAGCGAGGAAAGCAGAGAAACAAGGGGAGACTTCCGCGAAGACTTGTGTAAACGGGAGCTGGTTATTGTCTGGGATGGAGGCGGAGGCGTGGGGCGGGGCCCCGGCCCTGCAAGCGGGGTCTGTGGACCACCTGGGAGCCTGTTCAAGATGCGGGTCCCCTGCCAGCCCCTCCCCCTGCGCCCCCCAGTCAGAGTCTGCGTTGGAACAACTCGCAGGTGATTCGTATGCTGCACGTGCATGTTTGAAAAGCAGTGGGTTCCCCACCTCGGGGGCTCTGAGCAACCTGCTGTCTGGGCCAGATGGGGTCCCTGCCTCTGTGCGGACCTGCGCCCCAGACCCCACTGTGCGGATGGGGGTCTCTGTGCAGGGGGGGTGTCTCTGTGAGGACCTATGCCCCAGACCCCGGCCTGCAGATGGGGTCTCTGTGCGGACCTGTGTCCCGGACCCCGCCGTGTGGATGGGGGTCTCTGTGCAGACCTGCGCCCTG
>PISW01012130.1:0-34690 GCA_004023785.1 Mungos mungo
CTTTCTAAAGTCGGCCATTGTGTTGCAGGGAGACTTAGTGGGGAAGTGAAAACGGGGAGCCCGAGGGAGGGGCGTTCCCAGTCTGAGTATTTCCAGATGAGGCAGACAGGATGTGTTGACAAGTGGAAAGGGAGCTGGGAGAGAAGAGTCAAAGGTGCATCTCAGGGTTTGGCACGAGCAATTAGAAGACCAGAACTGCTATTTACAGAGTTGGAGAAAGTGTGTGGGGAGAGCCGGTGTGGGGGAAGAGACACAGCATTTTAGGCAGGGGCGGGGGGTGGGGGGAAGAATTACATAATCTTAAGGTAGTGTTGTCATTAGGATGACCAAGTCTAGGGGCGCCTGGGTGGCTCAGTCAGTTGAGTGTCCGACTTCCACTCAGGTCATGATCTCACAGTTCATGGTTTGGACAGCTGAGCTAACAGCTCAGAGCCTGGAGCCTGTCTTTGGATTCTATCTCTCTTTCTGTCCTTCCCCTGCTCACTCATTCGTTTTCTCTCTCTCTCTCAAAAATTAAAGAAAACATAAAAAAATTAAAAGAACAAAAAGATGGTCAAGTCTAGGAGCCCCTGGGTGGCTCAGTCGGTTGAGCATCTGACTTTAGCTCAGGTCATGATCTCCTGGTTTGTGAGTTTGAGCTCCGCCTAGGGCTCTGTGCTGACAGCTCAGAGCGTGCTTGGGATCATCTGCCCAGCCCCCCACCCCCTGACTTGTGCATGTATGCAGTCTCTCAAAAATAAATAAAATGCTAAAAAAACTCACCCATCATAGAAAAAGATGGTCAGCTCTAGACTTTCAGGAGGCCCTTAACAGTTCTAGTCTTTCTATCGAACATCCTCTGCCTTTATTTAAAAACTATTCTTAATTTTACATTTCTTTCAAATATACTTAATGTACATGTGTGCATGCGCGTGCCTCTGTGTGTGTGTGTGTGTGTGTGTGTATGTGTGTGTCACGGGGCATATATAAACGGCTGGAGGGCATGCATAAGTTGTGCCGGTATTTGATAGGAGAAGCCTAGTTTGGGCATGTTGCTAGCCCGGACCGTCACCCTCTCTGTTTTCCATTTCATTTTGGATTGTAGACAAGCAAAGCCCAGAGAGGTACAGTGGTTTGTTGGTGGCCAAACAGCTCTGGAGCAAAGGTCTCTGCTCTCTCTGACCCCTGCCCCTTCCCGGGGATCACGCTAATTCTCTACGGTTCCATCTCATTACAACTGGCAGGTGTTGGGTAGCAAGGTAAGCAACAAGTCCAGGGACATAGACACGTTGTCAAAGACCATTGTGTCCCCAAGCCATGCTCAAAATCTCCCCAAAGCCCGAGAGACGCGGAGGGAAGGCCGCGTGCGTGTTTACAGTCACAAGATGCAGAGCACTAAGCATTTGCCTTGAACTCCCCAGAAAACTTGAGTATTTATTTCCTCTTCTTTATGCTTGTAAAGCAGCAGGAAGAGACAAGCTGTTCCGAGCAGAAAGCACAGAAAACGCTTCCGTGATCCGAGGTGCCTGTAGCATATGGGGAGAGATTCTTTGGAGGGAAGATGCAAACATTCAACAGACCGTCCCTCCCTCCCTGGTCCCCGCCTGTGACAGCGGGCTTTGCGGAAGGACTGGCAGACTGTGCGCGCCCCGCGGTCGGGACGGAGGGCTGAGTCCCCTGCCCGCCCCCCCATCAGAGGGTTTTTTCCCTCCCAAAGCTGTGAAAGGTCAATAGAAAAATTGGCACATCTCCCTAGATGTCTCTTAAGATTGGACAGTGAATGGTATAAATGTCTAATTAGAGAAGAAAGCCTCTCGCACATTTAATCTTGGTAGGTGGTAGGGATCTTAGGGTCTCATGATCATTTCTGCTACCTACCTTCTTCCCTGACACTTCTCCTATTACTTTCCACCAACGGTGCCAGGCACTGTCCCTGGGGCAGCTGAGTCGCAGTCTGCTGCGGCTTGTCATTGATATAGAGGTGACAGGAGGACCCAAGCCCGAGGTTCACGTTTCTTTTGTACTCTGTGGGGAAAAGCCACCGGTGTGAATCCGGTCAAGGATCAGCCTGAGACTTTGGCTCTGCCACTCTCCCCTGCAGGCAATTCGCTGTGTAAAAGACAGACTAAAGGGTTCATATGGGTTTCTTATAGAAATCTTTTGGGGAGGCATGACATTTTTTAAAGTTTTTATTTATTTATTTTGAGAGACAGAGAGCCTGAGCAGGGAGGAGCAGAGAGAAAGGGAGAGAAGGAGAATCCTAACCAGGCTCTGCACCATCAGCGCGGAGCCTGGCACAGGGCTCGAACTCACAAGCTGTGGGATCATAACCTGAGCAGAAATCAACAGTGAGACCCTTAACCCACTGAGCCCCCAGACCTTCCATGGAGGCATGATTTTCTTAATGCAGATGAGCCCCTGGTGTTTGGACGCATTTCAGTGTCTGAGTTTTTCCTTTAATGTGTAGAAACTTGATTGAGTACTGTTCTTGAGATTTTGAAAGCAAATATATGAATATATAACAATTGTTCATTAATTCCCAGGCCTAAAGGGCTAAAACATCGGGAAAGAGAATATTAAAAAGGAAAAAAAAAGTCCCAAAAGCCCCAAGTGCAAAAGTCCATAGGACATTTTTTGTTGTCGGGGAAATGGGGTGGAACTTGGCTAACTACCAACCATCCTATTGATTGGAAAGAAGAAATCACAGGGTTTTTTCCTTACTGGGTGTCAGGGACTGCACGGCAGAGTGAAATGTGAACAGTTCACAGAGCAGAGTTTACATTTGGTTAAGGGCTTTCCTGCCCACAGAGCAAAATTATCCTTTGTACTCCAAAAACTTTGCTGGTAATTCACAGGGAAGGAGATACCAGCAGGCTTGATTGAAGACACGCAGAATGTACCAGAATGGCTAACTTCAGGTGTGGACAGTGGGGTCTTCTTTCCTCCTCCTCTGCCTTCTCCTCCTCCCTCCTCCTCCCCCTCCTCCTCCCTCCTCCACTCCCTTCTCCATCCCTTCCTCCTCCTCCTCCCCCTCCCTCCTCCTTTCTTCTCCTTTTTTCTTCTTCTTTTTACATGTTTATTTACTTTTGAGAGAGAGAGAGTGCACAAGCTAGGGAGGGACACACAGAGAGAGGGGGAGACACAGAATCTGAAGCAGGCTCCAGGCTCTTGGCTGTCAGCACAGAGCCTGATGCTGGCTTTCAACTCACAGACCAGAAGATCATGACCTAAGCCCAAGTCAGACATTTAACCCACTGAGCCACCCAGGCACCCCATCTTCTTCTTCTTCTTCTTCTTTTTTAAATGTTTATTTTTGAGAGAGAGAGCAGGGGCAGGGAGGGGCAGAGAGAAAGGGAGAGAGAGGAACCAAGCAGGCTCCGTGCTGACAGCAGAGAGCCCTATGTGAGCTCAGACTTACAAACTGTGAGATCATGACCCCACCGGGACTGGATGCTTGGCGGACTGAGCCCCCGGGTGCCCTTGACAGTGGTGTTTCCCATGTAGACCCCAGGCAGTGCTCTCCTACAGGGGTAGCTCCCAGGGCTGGCGAGGCCAGGCCTGCGCACCTGTTGTTTCCCTCCCCTCCTGGCAAAATAGCATGAGAAACAAAACCAGAAACTTGTCTCAAGGATAACGGCACCACATCATGGGAGTGAAGGGACATCCCTGCCACTGAGGGCAAGGCCCTGGTGTCCAGGACGCCGGTGGGAGGTGTACACACAATGGCCTGGGCTCCCTTCTGGGAGGCCCACAGGCTACTCGGCGTCCACACTGCAGGCAACCTGGCCTGACACCCTCGTGGACAAACCTGTGAACAGCTGGCTGCCCCACCATCCTGTGCCAGGAAGAGGACGGACCATCGCAGGAACTGGAAGGACGCAGTTGGTGGCCAGGTCCCTCATGGCAAGGACAGAACTCTTGTCATGAACAGACTGTCCATTAGTGATGGAGGTGACTGTGCTCCCAGGGACGGTGAGCACCTCTCAGCTCTTGTGACTGTCTTCCTCGGGGCCTCTTGACCTCACAAACGGAGGCTGCATTCGGTGCAGGAGGTGAGCCCCCTGGTCTCCAGGGAGAGGCGGGGCCACCCTCCTGCAGGGTCAGCCCACAGAGCCCACTTCTGTCCTATCACCTCTTACTTTCGGTCTTTCAGGGAGACTGTATCTTGATTTAAAAAGCCTCAGGGGTGCCTGGGTGGCTCAGTCGCTTAAGTATCTGACTTTTTTTTTAAATTTTTTAAAATGTTTTTTTACTTATTTTTGAGAGAGAGGGAGAGACAGCGCAAGCAGGGGAGGGTCAGAGAGAGAGGGAGACACAGAATCTGAAGCAGGCTCCAGGCTCTGAGCTAGCTGTCAGCACAGAGCCCGATGCGGGGCCTGAACCCACAAACCGTGAGATCATAACCTGAGCTGAAGCTGGACGCTTAGCCGACTAAGCCACCCAGGCACCCAAGGATCCGACTTTTAATTTCGGCTCAGGTCATGATCTCACAGTTTGTGGGTTCAAGCCCCGTGTTGGGCTCTGTGCTGACATAGTGGAGCCTGCTTGGGTTCTCTTTCTCCCTCTCTCTCTGCTCCTCTCCTGCTCTCTCTCTCTCTCTCTCAAAATAAGTAAATAAACATTAAAAAAAAAAAAAGCCCCAGAGAAGGGGCATCTGGGTGGCTCATTTGGTTGAGCCTCTGACTCTTGATTTTGGCTCAGGTCATGATCTCACGATTTGTGGGTTCGAGCCTTGCATCAGACTCTGTGCTGATAACAAGGGGCCTCCTTGGGATTCTCTATCGCTCTTTCTCTACAAACAAACTTTGAATAAATAAAAACCACCAGAGAAGTAGCATATGCTACCCAGACTGTAGAGAGCCAAGAGGGCACAGCCTATTAATACAGGATAATGCTGGAGTACAGGTAAGGACCAGAGCAAGCCCATAGGCATTTGGGATGGGTATGTGTATGTCAGGCCCCCTTCTTAGGCGGAGGTTTTGACACTGGTTTTCCCCCTGGAATAAAGTCCAGTGTGCAAGAAATATATCCGCTCAAGATTTTCGGGACATCTAGTGTTCATCTAGGGCTTTCCACAAGCATCTTCTCTTCGAAGTTCTAGAAATCTCTGTACCTCTAGGCTCCTTTTGTGGGGTAGAAAGGATCTTAAGCCCCTTCCAGACTAGGCCAGGAACAAGTGGCTTCTTCTCTAAAAGCTCCAAATGCTGCCCCAAAGCCATGTAGCAATTATCTTGTTAATTGCAGATTTCAGATTTTGTTAATTGTGCTTCTGGATTTCTCTGTGCCCTTCCCAATTAACCCAGTTTCATTTTGAGACGGGGGAAATTCCCCAGTGGGAAGGGGCTCACCCCTTCCAGTGCAGGCTGCTCACAGTGGAGAGATTTTTTTTGTTCTTCCTGTTTTCCTAACCCCAAAAACAGAGTGAGCACCTTGTAGAGGTAGCCGTGGTCACGGAAGCCCGCGAATAGCAGCAACAGAAGAGAAGCTTCCGTTCGACACAGGGGCCAGCGGCCGAGTGACAAGGACAAATGTCTCAGGGTGATGGGTCCCTCTAGAACGGCTCTCCCCGAGGTGAATTCCCAATGCCCCTAAGAAGCAAGCAGGATAGAGAGGGAAGAAGAGAAGGAGGTAAATGAGGCCAAACCATGAGGGGGAAGAATCACTGAGTGTTCTCAGTTATGAAAAAAGTCCCAAGATGGTGTATACAGTGCTATATTCCTTTTTTTTTTTATCCCCACGAACCATTTCTCTGTACAATTCTCATTCCCCTGTGCCCCCTTCTTGAGCTTCTCCTCACATGTATTTTTATTTAATTCTTTCTGGTTAAAAAAAATATATTTAACTGGGTCCCTGCTGGCTCAGTCAGAAGACCATGAGACTCTTGATCTTGGGGTCATGAGTTCAAGTCCCATGTTGGGGTAGAGGTTACTTAGATAAATAAAACTTAAAAAAAAAAAAGATTAAAAATATATTTTAAAAAGTAATTTAAAAATACATAACCTAAACATATTTTCATTTTCTATATTTGATTCACATCCTCTCTCTGAGAGGCCCTCTACCTCTCCTGTTCTTTCTTGGTCATTTTAGTCTTCTATCATTTTCCTTTTCTTCCCGTCTCTACCCGCCATCGAATATATACAGGATATGGGAAAAGGATTTCTAAAGCCACAGGCTTTCCAACAGTTGAAAAATATAGTGCCTTTCTACAACAATCTTGGTCTTTTATCTTAGAGGCAAAACTTCTTTGTATACTAAGAGACCTGAGTTCACTCATTCAGCAGTCACGGATCACCTATTGGGTTCTAGTCACTGTTTAAAATGCCAGGAACACTCAGAGGAATTCGATAGCACTTTGCTTTAGTGTCTTCCTTAGTCCCTGCTGTTGAGTAGCCTGTGCTCTAGTGGAGGTGAATGATGTGTAAAATGATCAGTAAAATGTGTGGGATGCCGTGTTGTGCTATCATGTACAGTCGGGTAGATTGCACACTGTAGAACTCAATTACATATCCCTTAGAAATGTGCAGTGCTCTATCAGGAATCAAGAACCATACAAATAATTTGAATGGGGAAATTTTTTTTTTAATGTTTAGTTTTTGGGAGAGAGAGAGAAAGTGAAAGGGAATGAGTGGGGAAGGGACAGAGAGAGAGGGAGACAGAGCCTCAAAGCAGGCTCTGCTCTGACAGCAGAGAGCCTGATGTGGGTCTCAAACACATGAACCGTGTGAGATCATGACCTGAGCTGAAGTTGTATGCTCAGCTGACTGAGCCACCCAGGTGCCTCTGCATGGGGAATATCTAACAAGAATTTTAAGCTAGTAGTGAGGATGAACTACTAATGGCAAATAAAGAGAATTTTAGAGTACAGAACAGCAGGTAAAGTGTTCTGATTTCTTTCTGAAATCAGAAAGGCCTTAGGGCATGAAAATTTGTGTTTAGCAGCTGTAAAAATGATTTCATTAACCTCTCAAGTGCAAATCCAGACCTTGACATTGCGTATACAAATTAAGAGGTGTGAGCGGGAAATGGTGTATGTAAGAGATTTTATTTCCCACAAACTAACTTGGGTGTGCCCATGTATGCTACACCCGTGGCCACATTTTCCCTTCAGTTGAAGCTGATATCCAAACACCTACTGTAAGTGAAAGGACGCAGAGACCAATGTCATTTACAATTAGCCTGATGGAGGGGCACCTGAGGGTCTCATTCGGTTAAGCATCAGATTCCATATTGGCTCAGGTCATGATCTCATGTTCATGGGATCGAGCTCCCTGTCAGGCTCTGTGCTGTCAGCGTGGAGGAGTGCTCTTGGGACTCTCTCTCTCCCTCTCTTTCTGTCCCTACCCTACTTGCGCATGCACGCACTCTCTGTCTTTCTCTCAAAATAAGTACATAAACATTAAAAAAATTTTTTTAATTAGCCTGATGGTACCCGCAAGAGTTTCCAGATGGCTTGTATTGCAGTGATCATTTGTCCTCTACATTATATGGAACTAGGTGGCTTGTTTAAGAACCAGTGGACTTCATTTGTGGTTATGTTCTATTTAATCCGTCCCTGTCTCTCCCCTCCCCTCCCCCCTCAGGAAGACTTAGAGCTTACAGTTTAAGGATACAAGTGACTAGAAGACGTTGTAGAGGATGAGATGACTCCCTGGATTTTGCAAGATGGGAACGTGTAAACCTTATTCTGTCTTAGAGTAAATGCACTTGCCACAGGGTAATGGCATGACCACATCGTCCCCATGGGAACAGGACCTGGCAAACACAGGTGGACTGGATTGCTCAGGGAGATTTCAAGACTCGAGTCGTTCTATAAGCAAATGTAATGCCTGCTCTATGCATTTGTTTAAATGGCAGTTTTACCCTCTGGGTCCTTCTCACTTATTTCTGTATATACACAGAGGTGTCGCTAGACCACTGAGGCACCCCAGCCTCAAGGCTGGGAGAAACCTCAAGTGGGAAATCTGAAAACACAACACAACACAACACAACACAACACAACACAACAGGAACCCTCTCTTTTTCTGCTCATTTTTTCCTGGTCCTGTAAGCCCCAGCGCAGCCTTCATCCCCCAGGAGAGAGGGGTAGCGAGTACTGTTGGTGGTTACTTGGCCAGATGCCCATTAGTGACACTACCCTTGGTGGGGACACTATCCAGGACATTGAGTCGGGCTCGGAGGCAGAGCCCAGACCCTGCCTTCTTCCTCTTCGGCGTGGTCCCAGCATCTCATGGGAGGTGACAGATTGCAGAAAGCCCGAGATTTGTGTTATCTCCAAAGACAAAGCAGTGTACTCTGGTGTTTGTACTTATAAAATTGCAAACCGTGACTCAGGGGCATCTGGGTGGCTCAGTCGGTTGAGCATCCGACTCTGGATGTCAGCTCAGGTCATGTTCTCTGGGTTGTGGGATCGAGCCCCGTGTCAGATAAAGTTTTAATCTAGTTTTATTTATTTATTTATTTTGAGAAAGAGAGAGAGAGAGAGTGAGTGGGGGGACAGAGGCAGAGGGAGAGAGAGAGAGAATCTTAGGCAAGGTCCGTGCTCAGCATGGAGCCCGACATGGGGCTCCATCCCGTGACCCTGGGATCATGATGGGAGCTGACATCAAGAGTCAGATGCTCAGTAGACTGAGCCACCCTGGTACCCCTAGTGTTTTTTTTTTTTAATTGAAATATCATTGACATACAATATTATGTTGGTTTCAGGTATATATCATTGTAATTTTCGTTTATATACATTACAAAATGCTCCCCATGATTAGCGTAGTTACCATCGATCACCATCCAAAGTTATGACAGTCTTATTCACAATATTCCCTATGCTGCGCTGCGACTTATTTATTTTATAACTGGAAGTTCGTGCCTCTTTACCTGCTTTACCTGCTTTGCCCATCTCCTGACCACCTTCCTGTTTGGCAATCACCAGTCTGCTCTCTGTATTTGTGAGTCTGTTTTTGTGTTGTTATTTCTTTGTTCATTTGTTCTGCTTTTAGATATAAGTGAAATCATATGGTATTAGTCTTTGTCTAACTTACTTCTCTTAGCATAATACCCTCTAGTCTCCCCACGCTGTCACAAGTGGCAAAATTTCACTCTTTTATGGCTGAGTAATTCCACTGTGTATATATACTTCACATCTTCTGTATCCACCCATCTGTGGATGGAGACGGGTTGTGTCCATATCTTGACTGTTGTAAATAATGCTGCAATGAACATAGGGTGCCAGTATCTTTTTGAATTAGTGTTTTTATTTTCTTTAATATTTCTTTAATATGGAATTACTGGATCCTATGTTGTTTCTCTTTTTAATTTTTTTCAGGAACCGCTATTCTGCTTTTCATGCTGGCTGCACTGATTTACATTCCCACCAACAGCACATTTGGAATCCTTTTTCTCCATCCTCACCAACCCTCGTTATTTCTTGTCATTTTGATATTAGCCATTCTGACAGGTGAGGTGATATCTTGTTTTGGTTTCGATTTGCATTTCCCAGATGATGAGTGATGTTGAGCATCTTTTCATGTGTCTATTGGCCATCCGTATGTCCTTTTTAGGAAAGTGTCTGTTCAAGTCCCCTGCCCAGTTTTAAATTGGATTATTTGGGTTTTTTGGTGTGTGTTGTGAGTTGTATAAGTTCTTTCTATATTTTGGATACTAACCCCTTATTGGATATATCATTTGCAAATCTCTTTTCCCTTTCATTAGGTTGCCTTTTTTGGTTGTTGATGGTTTCTCTTGCTGTACAAAAGCTTTATAGTTTAATGTAGTCCCAACTGTTTAGTTTTGCTTTTGTTTCCATTGCCTGGTGAGACAGATCCAGAAAAATATTGTCAAAACCAATGTCCCAGAGTTTACTCCCTATTTTTTCTTTTAGGAGTTTTGTGATTTCATTTATTATATTTAGGTCTTACCTTTGTGTGTGGTTTAACAAATTGGTCCAGTTTCATTCTTTTGCTTGTAGCTGTCCAGTTTTCCCAGTACCATTTATTTAAGAGACTGTCTTGCCCCCATTGTGTCCCCTTCATCATAGATTAATTGGCCATATAAGCATGCATTTATTTCTGGCCTCTCTATTCTGTCCCATTGATCTGTGTGTCTATTTTTGTGTTGTACCATAGTGTCTTGATTAGCAGAGTTGTAGTATAGTTTGAAATTAGGGCTTATGATACTTCCAGTTTTGTTCTTTTTTCTTAAGATTGCTTTGGGTTCCATAAAAGTTTTAGTATTATTTGTTCTAGTTATGTGAAAAATGCCATTGGTATTTTGATACGAATTACATTGAATCTTGGTTTTGCCAGTATATTGCTTTTAGTGGTATGGACATTTTACCAGTATTAATTCTGCCTATCCATGAGCATGGTATATCTTTTTTATTTATTTGTGTTATCTTTAATTTCTTTCATCTATGTCTTATAGTCTTCAGAGTCTAGGTCCTTCACCTCCTTGCTTAAATTTATTCCTAGACATTTTATTCTTTTTGGTGCTTTTGCAAATGGGATTGCTTTCTTAATTTCTGTTTCTGTTACTTCATTATTAGTGTATAGAAACACAACAGATATTTGTGTATTAATTCTGTACCCTGCATCTTTTCAGAATCCATTTATTCTAATAGTTTTTTTGGTGGAGTCTTAGGTTTTCTATATATAGAATCATGTAATCTGCAAATAGTGGTAGTTTTTCTTATAGAAGTTTTAGTGTTTAACTGCTGTAAATCTCTAGTGTTTAACTGCTGGAGTCATTTGAGATTGTTCCCTTTTTGTGCTTCTTGCTTGGTATAGCTAGTGCAATCCCATCCAGATAATTGTTAGAACAGTTCTCTGGAGAGCCATTGTTCTCGTACTTGTGGGTTTTGGGTTAGCCAATGTTTGGGGGAAGCAAATTAAAGAGGAGACAGGAAAAGGGTAAGAGTGAATCAAGGGAATCTGACGTCTTGCTTCCATGGTGGTTTAAATCCTTTTACAAAGACAATATCCATCACTGCTGAAAGTCTTCTCATGCCCCATTGTGATTTCTCTTTTAATCCCCCAACGTTGTCACTGATCTAATTCTGTCACTATATATAGTTCAATTTTTGAGACTTACATGTAAATGGAATTTAACAGTATGAACTCTATTTGTTGTCTTATATCAGTATAATTTTGATATTCATGTTGGTGTACATATTAATAATAGTTCATACCCTTTTATAGCCGAATGGCCTTCCCTCGTATGGTTATATTGCAGTTTGCCCATTTATCTGTTGATGGACTTCTGGGTTGTTTGTGGTTTTGGTTGGTGTTTTATCCTAAGTTTTTATTTTTATTTTTTTTATTTTTAAACTTTTTAAAAAATATTTTATTTATTTTTGATAGAGAGACAGAACATGAGAGAGGGAGGGTCAGAGAGAGGAGGAGACACAGAACCACAGAACGGGAAGCAGGCTCCAGGCTCTGAGCTAGCTTTCAGCACAGACCCTGACGCGGGGCTCGAACCCACGATTGTGAGATCTGACCTGAGCCGAAGTCGGAGGCTTAACCAATTGAGCCACCCAGGCACCCCAGTCCTAAGTTTTGAAGTACAGTGGTGAAAGTCCCGAATTTTTGTTCTCTCTCAAAGTCCTTCTGCTTATTGTAAGTTTTTTGCTGTTCCATATGAATTTTAGAATCATCTTGCCAATGTCAACAAAAAAAGCCTGCTGGGATATTGATTGGGATTGTGTCGAATCTGTAAGTTAATATGAGCAAAATTGACATCTTAATATTATGGAGTCTTTTAATTCATGGACATATTATATTTCTCAGTTTATTGAGGTCTCCATTAGTTTCCCTTAACAATGTTTTTTAGTTTTCAATGTACAAGTCTTGAACATACTTTGTCAGATTACATCCTAAGAATATTACGGGTTTTGATGCAGTTTTAAATTCCATTAAAAAACTTTCAATTTCCAAGTCTTCATTGGTAGTATAGTAAAAGGCAGTTGATTTTTAAATATTGAACTTGTATCTTTTCATCAACCTAAACTCACTTGCTAGTTCTCCTAGATTATTTTATGGATTCCATTGGATATTCTACATAGACAATCATGTTATCTGTGGAAAATGACAGTTTTCCTTCTTCCCACCTCCAGTTTGCTTCTGAAACTTACAAGTGAAAAAGCAATGGCAGTCACCTCAATTTTCTTTTAACCATACTGCCTTTATTTCCTTACTTACTGCTTCAGGAGTAAACCAATCTAAAAACAACCTGGAAACAAAACTCAATAGTCAGTCTCACCCATCCCCTGAAAGATTTTGTGGCAACTTGTAGTCTCTACCCTCTCCTGTATTTTCTTCTGTCACTCTATGCTGCCTTATAGGTAATTTCCTCAGTCATAACTTCTAGTTTAGTAATTCTCATTTCATCTGTATCTAATCTGTGGTTTAATCCACCCACAGAATTTTTTTATATCCTTAGTTTTTTCTCTACAGTTTTTTGATGTTTATTCTTCCTTATTAATATTTTTATTTCATTTAATTTATATAAGCAGTTTTCTATATTTGTATTGCATTTCTGATCATTCCTAGGACTCTAATTTTGCTGGCAGTTGTTTCTGTTGATTCTCACCCATGACAACTTGAGTAATTATATATTTTTAGATTCTGAATCTGTGTTCTGTGGTGTTTTATCTTTGGAATCTTTTGAATTTGGGCTGATTACATTTCTCTGCAGAGTCGATCTGGATTTGGTTCTAATTGCTGCCCTTGATAGCTACCAATCTTGGAGTTCTTTAAGTCAATGTCTTGCTTATTTTTCCCTAAGCTACTTTGGTGGTACAAGTTCAAATCATAAACCCAAGTGAGAGCATGCCTGGGATTAAGAGTGCTCCCCTCCTGAGCTCAGACTAAGACAGACAAATTTTCTTATTATCTTCATTTTCCAGCCAGTCAATTTTATTATTTTTTCTATTCCATTTTTCCACTAATATGTTGCTCTACCACATCTTGGACTTTATGGAGGTGTCCGCACCAACTTATATTTTGCCTTCCTGGCTCCTGTGTGGCTGTCAGAGGCAAGGCTCTTGCTTACCATGATTGACAAAGGTACATAGATTGGCTCTAGCTAATACTTATCACCTCATTTACAATATCTTCTTCCTCTTTGCTCCCAAACTTTTCTTTATTTTCATTCAAGCTTAGCTCTACATTTTAATGGATGAAAGCTATTTCATTCTGAATTTCTGTGTCTTATGATTTTATATTTGGAGGGATTTTACTTTTTATGTTACCTAGAAATACTTTTGGTTTTGTCTTTGTCTTCCCTATTTGGCATTCAGCTTGACACTGGAATGCTCACCAGGTCCATAAGACAGATGGCCATAGGTCATAATCATGAGGTTCTGAAAGGTATGAGTGGGGAGTGGTTGACAATAGTATTCTCATTTATTTTGTCGCTTCTGTTGCTTCTGGTGGAGTATGAAGGTTTATGGGCATGTGGTTATATGCATTTATGATTTATATTATCTAGCTTAAATTAACACCCGCAAAATGAACATATGGCTTTAAAAGAGTCCTTCGATTAAGCTGTGGATTAAGACTGTCTTACCGGGGCAACCACATGGAAACAGCAAGAGAAAGGCAGAGCGGAGGCTCTTGATCCTAGGATAAGATTAGCCTCAGTTTTAATCAGCACCAGACGTTAAGGTCACTTCTTATTTCTTCCCTTTGCTTTACTTTGCTTTATTTTATTTTATTTTATTTGTTTAATGTTTTTATTTTTATCTTTGAGAGAGAGGAAGAGAGAGCGCAAGTGGGGGAGGGGCAGAGAGAAAGGGAGACACAGAATCTGAAGCAGGCTCCAGGCTCTGGGCTGTCAGCACAGAGCTTGACGCAGGGCTCAAATCCACGAACTGAGACATCATGACCTGGGCGATGGTCAGGTGCTTAACTGACTAAGCCACCCAGGTGCCCCTCCTCCCTTTTATTTTCTGTAAACATATGGTCTAGTATAATTGCCAGGTCTCTGAATCTTTTTTCAGTCTGGCTTTCCCATCTACTCCTATCAGCAGTGATGTGGTGAATGTATGTGGGATACATGTGAGTTAGACTTCCTGATTTAAATTCCGGCTCCATACTTTCCTTCCTAACTCTAAGACTTTAGCAAGTTCCTAATCTCCAGTGCCTTGGTTGTAATCACCTAGGTGTACCTCACAGCCTCTTGTGAGGATGGTTGACTATGTACAGAATGCATACAATGCCTGGCACATAGCAGGTTTAGAAGGACTAACTTTCTGCTCCGTCTTCGTGTCACAGAGCAGTTATGAAGTACAGATGAGAATGTGTAGGTAGAACTGCGTCCTAGGGAGAACCGGGGCAACAAAACAAAGACTCGTGTGGGTAATTCTCTAAACTAGGTGCCTTTCTCTAGAATCTGTCAGAGTGACAGCAGAGAGAGGAACTTGGTTAGCAGGAAAATGTTTAGGAAGCTTCTGATCTATTAGAACTAAGTGAAAAGTAGAAATTGTGTTATTCTAATGGTCCATATACCGAATAGTGCTACTGTCCAAGGTATTACAACGAATGTCTCATTTGCCAAGAAACTTGGAGTGACTAGTTACTAGAAATTGCTCTAAACTGTTAACTCCCAATTGAATATTTAAACCTTGAAACAATATGGAAACAAACATTTCAATATGATTCCTGACCTTCATTCAGAATTAATTCTTTCTGTCAGCCATTTTTTTAAAGTAGGCTCCATGCCCCAAATGGGGCTTGAAGTAATGACCCCAAGATGACAAGTTGCATGCTCTTCTGTCAGCCAGTGTTTAAAAAGCTGTAAATTGTGGTAGAATACACAACATCAACTTTACATGCGTTACTGAACAATTTTTAAGTGTATAATTCAGGACTCTTAGTATGTTCTCACTGTTGTGGGGACTGTCTTGAAAACGGAAACTCTGCCCATTAAACAACAGATCCCCATTTCTTTGTTCCCCATCCTCTGGCAACCACCATTTTCCTTTCTGTTTGTGTGATCTTTTATCAGTTTTTTAAAACTTTAGGCTGTCTTTGGGTAGACTCGGTGCCAAAGAAGGAAAATGCCTTTCTGAAGCATTTATTTCATGACTGTGTGGACTTAATTATCTCACGGAAGTTAGGAGAATCATCAAGGATCACAATGTTATGGCAAAGGCATTGATGACCAGCCAAGGAAAGAGTGTGTATTTTCTTTTAGAATGGAGTTAGCTCTTAGAGGGTAGTTAAAAGCTGTTTTAAAAGTTGACGTTTTCCTCTTCTGTATTTTGCTACTTGAGAACATTGACACCTTATCTCTCATTTGAAACTTTGGGAACTACTAGCCGTTGGAACTCAAAATTCAAGACCTGGACTGAGAGCCTTATTTGAGGGAATGCTTCATGCTTTTCACTCTCTTTAGTGCCTGTGACCTTGGGATTCCTTTTTGTCTCAAAGCCAAACAACATCACTTTTGGGGGATAGTGACTTGCCACTTGGGGTTCTTTAAGAATTATGGCGATGTTTAAATTCTTCCATTACAAAACTATTTTTAAGAGATTTTTAAAAATGCTTTAAATTTATTTTTGAGAGTGAGAGAGAGAGAATGATTGAGTAGGGAAAGGTCAGAGAAAAGGGAGAGAGAGAATCCCAAGCATTGACCGTACAGAGCCCAAAACGGGGTTCAAACCCCTGAGCTGTGAGATCATGACCTGAGCTGAAATCCAGAGTCAGACCCTTAAACGACTGAGCCACCCGAGTGCCCCACATAATTTAACTTTGAACACTTATCAATTTCAAGAAATTTCAGAGCCAAGCAAGAGTTGATTGGTATCTATTACAGTATCTGGTGCCCAGTAAGTACCCAGTGAATATTTGTTCTGAATAATTACATGTTGGTAAATGACTTCATAAAATTTCTTGTTATATTCAAGGTACATGGTAGGCCAGAGAGCCACTGGAAGGGACTGATCGTAAAATAAATAAGAAATTATCCTATTGGGATTATTAAGTATTAATATTACATTACATCATGTGTCACACTTGTACATGTCATTCACATGGCAATCCATGTGGGGAGCTTAAATATTTAAATTTAATACTGACTTACATCTTTACTAAAATATGAGAAATATATTTGGTGTTTAAACTATTGAGATGGAATCCACATTACAACTGCATATTTCTATTTTCAACTTCCAGGAATGAAGTAGGTGTTAAACTTTGCCGCGTTACCCAATGACAGAGCCAGTCAGAGGCAACCACGTTTTCCTTGTGTGCTCGACACTGACCATTGTTTGGTCTTGAGACAAACACCCTAGTGTCCCTGTCCTTCCCTTTCTTCTCCACACGGGTAGTGTCTTTCCTGAGTGTGTCTCAGAGAAAAGAGTGGACATTATTTTCACATTTCACCCTAAAGACAAACATTCTCCCTTCAGTAGCTGCTGGCTGAATGAATTTGTCTCTTTTTGAAATTTATTTGTTTATTATTAATTTTTTTTTTGAGAGAGAGAGAGAGAGAGAGAGAGAACGAACATGAATGAGTGAATGAATGAATGAGAATATCCCAAGCAGGCTCTGTGTTGTCAGCATGGAGCCTGATGCGGGGCTTGAACTCACGGACTATGAGAGTAGGACTTGGTCTGAAACCAAGAGTTGGATGCTTAACCAACTGAGCCACCCAGGTGCCCCTGGAACTTGTGTCTCTTTAAAGAGGCAGCCTTTCTGTGGGGTGTATTGCCATGGGGCAAGGGAGGCCTCTCTGTAGCGTTTCCTCTGCCAAGGTTAGGTCCATTCAGCTCCTGGCCTGATTTCGTTGCCCATTCCATGTGATTCTGGGCCTCCACCTCTTTCCCTGGCGGAGATCCTCTGCCCAGGGGGGCACATCAGAGTAGGCTAGATGTTCTCTTCATCACCCACCACAGGCACCGTCTGCAGCCAGGCTGCCGACAGAGACACAGCTAGCTTCTTCCGGGTGTCTTTCTGTTGTTGCAAAAGATCATCATCTTTGATATGATACAAAAGAGAAAGAAAACAAAAGCAAGGGACTTTTTAATTATGGGGGATTATTCCCAGGATGAGACTCTGCCCATAAACTCAAAGGAAGAGATTTGATTAAAGTAATGCCACATTTTCTTTTGAAATTTATCTGAGTTGTGTTTTTCTTAGCAGTTACTATTTGTATCTCCTGATAAGACAGTGAGGGTGCTTTGTGAGTGGACGAGGGAGAGAAGGGTAGACTCTGAATAAAACAACAACTGGCTTGAGTTATCAGACTTATGGCACCTTTCCTGGCTTGTCCTGTGTGTGAGGGCATGAGTTTGGGGGTAAAAATGGAGGTATGGTATTTCTTCTCTCTGCACAGGTTGCTAGTGGCTCTTGGAACTCAGCCATTTCCAGCTGGGTGACATGAAGTGACTGTGTTCTCCAGTCCTCAGTTTCCACTTCTCTAGAATGGGGGTGGTAAGCTCATCTTCCTCCTTGAAGGTTGGTAGCAAGACTGGATGAGGCACTGGGTAAAAGGTTTAGCTCTATGATGGTCCAAGAAGAAATGCTCAATTAATTACCCATCTTAGTTTTATCCATTATACTTTCATTTTGTTTTTAAAAAAATACTTGTTTTGAAAGAGAGAGCCCACAGTAGTGGGAGAGGGGCAGAGAGAGAGAGAGGGGTGGGGAGAAAAAATACCAAGCAGGCTCCCTGCTGCCAGGCACAGCCCAATGGAGAACTTGACCTCATGAACCATGAGATCATGGCCTGAGTCGAAATTGAGAGTCAGAAATTGAGCCACCCAGGCACCCCAAATCCCATTATACTTTTTAACCAGCTTCAGAAAGCCTCAGACTTAGCTCTTTCCTCTTTTTAGTTTGGGTCTCCTCTCTCCCAAGAAGGCATTCAGTGAATCCTGAGCATGGAGCATGTAGATGATGATGATGATGATGTAAGGGAGCCGTTTGGGGGAACATCTCCACAATATGGCAGACAGGCCTACGGGACCCTTGTGAAGGCTCCAAATAAACAGGTACGTGGCAGGCGGAGGTTGAGCCTCATTCCCTCCTTCCATCAATGTCATGGGGAAGATAAGATTATTTCCCCACTTTAGAGAGGATTAGGAAGTGAACTTGCTTGAGGTCACCCAGTTAGAAGGGGAAGAGCTGTATAACTGCCAAACCCTCACAACTCTGCAAAGAGGGGAAGACATTCGGTCCCTCCCTTCCTCACTCGCACTCCAGCCAGGGCTGTGATTGCTCTGGATGACCCGCAGTCACCAGAGTCACCTCATGGCATCTGGTTTCTCCAGCTGTGCTATGAGCATGGTGTTGAATAGAAATGAGACTGACATAGAACATTCCTCAGGAGTCTCTGCAAAAACAGTGGTCAAGGGGTGCCTGGGTGGCTCAATTTCTGACTCTCAGTTTCGGCTCAGGTCATGATCTCATGGTTCATGAGTTCAAGCCCCACCTCGGGCTCTATGCTGACAGCTCAGAGCCTGGAGCCTGCTTTGGATTCTGTGTCTCCCTCTCTCTCCGCCCCTACCCTACTCATACTGTCTCTTTATCTCTCAAAGATAAACATCCATTTAAAAATAATTTTAAAATACCAGGGGTTAATACTGATCTCTGTGAAGGCTAACCTATCACTTGGGGCAAACGGCCTCTGGAGTCTATTTTCCTCAGTTTCTTTAATTCAGGTTTTTGTTCTCTGGGCTCATTAACTTTTTTCTTGTTGTTGTTTGGATTTTTAAAATATTCAGGCAGACATTTTGGAAATGTATGGCAAGTATGTTTTTGGAGATTCAAAACTGCCATTATGGTGTGGTTGAAACTATTTACAATCTCTTCAAACCCTGATAAGTTTGGGGTATGAATTTTAGGGAAACAGGTTCTTCTGAAAGATGTCTTTTTTTTTTTTTTTTAATTTGTCTGTTTCTTTTAAATAAGCTCTGTGCCCCACATGGGGCTTGAACTCATGACTCTGAGATCAAGAGTCACATGCTTTATGGATGGAGCAGCCAGGCCCCCCATGAGGTCTGTGTTTTTCGAAAAATAAAGAAAAAAATTATGTGTTAAGTTCTTGCTTTGGGCTGAGTCTGTGTGGTTTGTCACATTCGTTGTTTTATTTCTGAGACACTTCTCTAGTCACTAAATGCACATGAGTCTGCACCTGGTATGTGGGAGTGCTCCATTAATGTATGAACACCTGAATGACTCCCTTTTTACACAATAGAAAACGTTGTGAGGACATTGTATCCAATGCCAGGGATCAAATTTCTTTTCTTTCTTTTTTTTACATTTATTTATTTTTGAGAGAGACAGAGTGTGAACAGGGGAGGGGTAGAGAGAGAAGGAGACATAGTATCTGAAGTAGGCTCCAGGCTCTAAGCTAGGGGTCAGCACAGAGCCCAATGTGGGGCTCAAACCCACAAACTGTGAGATCATGACCTGAGCCGAAGTCAGATGCTCAACCGACTGAGCCACCCAGGCACCCCAGAACATCTCCATTAATCAGTCGACTGAAAATACTATTTTCTTTCTTTTTTATTTCTTAATTTATCTTTAAATTTACATCCAAGTTAGTTAACATATAGCACAATAATTTCAGGAGTAGATACCTTAACATCCTTATCCATTTAGCCCATCCCCCTCCCACAACCCCTTCAGCAACCCTTTGTTTGTTCTCTATATTTAAGAGTCTTTTATGTTTTGTTCCCCTCCCTGTTTTTATATTACTTTTGCTTCCCTTCCCTTATGTTCATTTGTATGTTAAATTCCTCATATGCGTGAGGTCATATGATATTTGTCTTTCTCTGACTAATTTTGCTGAGCATAATATCCTCTAATTCCGTCCCTGTAGTTGCAAATGGCAAGATGTGATTCTTTTTGATGGTTGAGTAATACTCCCCCCCCCCACCATATATATCTTTATCCATTCATCTGTGGCTGTACATGTGGGCTCTTTCCATTCTTTGGCTATTGTTGCTAGTGCTGCTATAAATATTGGGGTACATGTGCCCCTTCAAAACAGCACACCCGTATCCCTTAGATAAATACCTAGTAGTGCAATTGCTGGGTCAGAGGGTAGTTCTATTTTTAATTTTTTGAGGAACCTCCACACCATTTTCCAGAGTGGCTGCACCAGTTTGCATTCCCAGCAGCAGTGCCAAAGAGATCCTCTTTCTCCGCATCCTCGCCAGCATCTGTTGTTGCCTGAGTTGTTAACGTTAGCCATTCTGGCAGGTGTGAGGTGGCATCTCATTGTGGTTTGATTTGTATTTCCCTGTTGATGAGCGATGTCAAGCATTTTTCACGAGAAAACACTATTTTCTTAAAGGCGGAGGAGGCTCTGGAACACCTACATAGTAGCGATGTGGAGGAGGCTGATTGGAAGGGAGGGCTTCGGGAAGGCTCTTAAACCTCCTGGCACAGCAAGCCCAGGACTTTCGCTTTTATTGTGTTTGGTTGGAGTGGCTTCGGAGATAGAAAGAGATGACAAAGCCCTTTGAATAATTTTTTTGTGTGATGGCTATATGTAAGCTTCTGGAGAACGGTTTGCAGAGGCAGACAAAACAGATATGAAAATGTCTTCTTTTAACTTAATTTGACCATCCTGTGTGAGTCTGCAGCAAGTAGAGATGACCAACCGTTAGTCAGCAGCAAACATGATCACAGAGAATCTCCAAAAGGAATGAGCCCTGTGATTTGAGTCAGTTGTAATAGGCTAGTAAGGTTTTTTGCTTTGGTGTTTTGTTTGTTTGTTTTTTGTAAAGCAGTTAAAGGTTCTGGCTGACCCTTGGAAAAAAAGACTTTTTAAAAAAATGTTTTTTATTTATTTTTGAGAGACAGAGAGAGGCAGCGTGAATAGGGGAGGGTCCGAGAGAGAGGGAGACACAGAATCCGAAGCAGGCTCCAGGCTCTGAACTAGCTGTCAGCACAGAGCCTGATGTGGGGCTCGAACCCACGAACCATGAGATCATGACCTGAGCCGAAGCTGGCCTCTTAACCTACTGAGCCCCCCAGCCTCCCCAAAAAAGACTTTTGACCTAAAAGTTGAAAGGGCTGTCAAACATGATAGGATGAACTATAATCACTGAGTGTCAAGGACTTTTGGACAATGTCTCACTCCATCCAGTCAAGTAGGCGCTGTTACTAACTCCACAGTCTGGAGGAGAAAATAGAGGCTGTACGTGCTACATCACTTGCTCAGAGTGACCCAAGGATTGAACCCTGGGACCCTAGGCCTATCTGGCTCTTGAGCTGCTCTGGGAAACTGCTCACATTCAGGCCACATCTCCAAGGATTGGTCTCCTCAATGGGTGGGGATGGAGGCTGGGTTCTGTGAGTGAGAGGGCTGTGGGCTAGTCCCAAGCACTTTGTTTTTCACGTTTTGATATGCTCTCTAGAACTGTTTTATTGTTTTGTCTTTTAATCCCAAGATGGATCTTTAAGAGCACAATCATGGGGAATCTCAAGCTAACATCAGCCTCAGCCCTGTCAGTGATGGGAAAATCTATTTGAATAAGTGGTTTCCAATTTTGAAGTGCAAAAAAAAAAAAAAAAAGAAAAGAAAAGAAAAGAAAAGAAAAAAGAAAAGAAATCTCCAGGGGGCATACTAAAAATGCAGATTCTTATTTTCTTTTAACAGAGAGTCTGATTTCATAGGCATAGGGCCTAGGAATCTGGATTCTTATGGTCATCCATGCCCTAGCATCAGCACCATCTACTGGCAGGGCCTCTTAATTGCAGGCCAAGAGGAACCTGCCAGGAAAAATGATATGGCTTCCTCGTGGTGTTGGGATGGCAATCCTTACCTCCAAGGGGGTAATACCGTCTCAGTAGTAGTAGTACACTTTTGAGTTGTTGAGAGTATGATGTAATGGGTCTCTTCTGAACTCCAGGTTCTATAAGCTGTTTGCCAGAATGATGTAGGATTATTCACTTCTTGCTTAGATTAAAAAAAGAAAGAAAATGCTGAAAGATAAATAGATTTCCCTTTGTTTCCCAGCCAAAAATAGAGATCCAAATCAAAATCCTTCTAAATGTCTAGAGATTACTTTGCTTAGTGTGATGAGTACCAAGATGGGCTCGAGTGATCTGTCTCCAGCTCTATAAGGTTTGCATTAACTAAAGAGATTTCCCAGTCTGCTGAAAGGCACTATACCTATGAAAATGCAAGGAAAAACTCTCCAATGGCAGTCCAACCCTGTGCAAGGAATTCTAAAAAATAGTCTTTGGTCCCAGGCTGACTCTTTTTGTTCTTCTTTTGCAGTTTGTGTTGTAATCAAAGCCTGCCTACTAGGTAGAATGAACATGCCAGTTCCCAGTTGACTGAGCTGATCATTTATTTAAATTTCATGTCTCAATGAGACGTGTCACTGGCTTAGCAATGCAGTCCTTTGCAAAGAGCTGACCAGGGAGCACTGTCAGCAGCCACGATTATAATTTAGCCCAGTGTCCTGCATTATAGTTAAAGATCTCTACCACTCAGCCTAAGGGCTGTGGTGTTCGAAAATACTCAGGCAGCAGAAGAGTGGCTCACAGGCTCCCACGGCAGTCATATTGTATTACACATAGGAGAACCAGGTCTAGCATTTGAAAGTAGGGTGTGACATTATTACATGCAATTAACTAAGGACTCCTTGGGCAGTAGCCCAACTTGAGATTCGATCCACAGGACTACAGAGAAGGGGAAAGGAGGAGGGAGAGACGTTATTTTAGCTGGGTTAGGGAAAAAAATGTCAAGGGTCAATGCCAATTAAAGAATGTTCTGTATAGTACGAAATGACAAGCAGTTGAAACAATACCGGTTCCTCCCTGCTCATCACTTGAACTGTCTATCTGAAGAAATTGTTCTTCAACTATTTCGTATAATACTGTTGTCTGCAGGGTGTTTGTTCTCTCCTCCTATATTCTTAGAGAGCTGGAAAGAATGGTAAAGAAAAGGCAGAGTATGAAGTGAGTTGGGGCAAGCTTCTGCCAAGGTCACTTAGCAATTTTAAGGTGGGAATGTACTCTTCTCTACAGAACATTGCCTAAGAACACCCTAAGACAATGATTTGGTATATTCCTTTGCATGATAAAAGCCATTGGGAAACTTGGAAATGATTCCAAGATATGAATATGCTGGTTAGTGCCTTCCCAAACCTTTTTCTCTGCTTCGCTTTGTTCAGGATGAACATTAACTTTATAAAGAAATTGACACCCAACATTTGGTCATATAAGGCGGTTCCAGATAAAATGCAAGAATTCATCTGGAGAGCTAGGATTTATTTTCCTATATTTTGGCCTCGGCCTGGTTCAACTGCTTTGCATGACAACAGAAATGTACTGTGTGGCTGGGGGAAAGCGTTTCTCAAAAAGACAGACTACAGACTGTCCTATAACTTGGAGGGTTTGGAGGTTTGTGTACTGAATGGCTTCTATGAACTATTGTGGGATTATTTCAGAAAAAAATATATTTCAAGGGAAGAATGAGGATAGAATCATGAATAAAGGGTTATCGAGGCATGAGAACAAATTACAGGGCTTCTTGGGAGATTAGGGTGCCAGTTCTGTGCAAAGGTTTATGGGAGCTCAATGAACATACTTTGCAGAAGGAAGCACTCCTCTGAAAAGCTCCAGGAGAAACACAAGACACTGAGGGAACATTCTAGAAACCCAAGACATAAATAACTTTCCTGTGTGGCATAAGGTTTTAGCTATTATTCACTACTATATATTATTCAGCTATTATTATTATTATTTAAGCCAGTATAGGCTGCTTCCATCCATTATTCATCCGCTGGAAGATTGTCTGTGGGTCAAGTTGATCCCAGGCACAGAGTTCTTTCTCCTCTCTCTCTCTCTCTCTCTCTCTCTCTCTCTCTCTTTTCTTTTTAATGTTCACTTATTTTTGAGAGAGAGAAAGAGAGAGAGAGAAGCAGTGGAGAAGGAGGAGAAAGAGAAGGAGACACATAATCAGAGCAGTCTCCTGGTTCTGAGCTGTCAGCACAGAGCCTGATGCGAGGCCCAAACTCATGAACCGCAAGATCATGAAAGCAGAAGTATGATCCTCAACCAACTGAGCCACCCAGGTGTATGCACGCGCGCGCGCTCTCTCTCTCTCTTTAAAACAACCTCAAAGGACAGTGTTTTGTCTCTGCCTAATGGGTCTTCAGGCCCTGGTCTTTGGCCTGGTGCTGCGTGATTCTTCTGCTCCTGATGCTCTGAGCTCATGTGGGCTTCGGTCACTAAGGTGGTCAACACCTATGTTCGTGGATCACAGGGTCCTGCAGGGCTTGCCCTCTAGTCCCTACTCTGGAGCTGAAAAGGTGCTGCCTGGAATTATTTCGGTATTAGGGCTTCCATTTCTCTCCCTTCCTCCCTCCCTTTCTGTTTTTAAGTAGGAAGGGGGCACTAATTGTCTTTCTTTTTTACCTAAAGTTTATATGTTTTAGGTCAAAATTTGATATGGCAACAAACTCCCTAGGTATGATTTTCTAGCCTAGAAGAACCCCCCCCCCTTTTTAAAAACTATGCATTTATTTTCGCAAATTGGGGAGGGGCAGAGAGAGGGCAGCAGAGGATCCGAAGTCGGCTTTGCGCTGACAGGCTGACATCAGGGAGCCTGATGTGGGGCTCGAACTCACGAACTGTGAGATCATGACATGAGCCGAAACCAAGAGTCAGACTCTTAACTGACTGAGCCCCCCAGGTGCCCCAGAAGGACTGCTTTCTGAGGCAATGTTATTTGTGGTGGATACTGCTTGAAATCCAGTCCAACACTGAGTTTTTGGTGAAATAGGAGAGGAATGGGGTGGGTGAGGGCACGCGGGGCTGGGAGGCAGGAGACAGAGCTGTGCCTACCTCTTCTGTGCAGAATCACTTTGTGAGCCTGGGACAGTTGCTCTATGCCCTGGGTCTGAGCTCTAGACTTAGGAACTCTGTCCCACTCTCCAGAGTCTATCATTCTCTGTATTTGTATTTAACATGGATTTACTTGGATTACTGAATTTTTGAGCTCTGTCCTTCTTCCATTTCCCGCTCCCTCCTTCCCTTCCACACTCCCTGCCCCTTCCCGCTTTCCCTCCTTTTCTTCATTTTCCCCAAGCATCCATCTCTACCTTTATTTTGCCTCTCTGCTTCTTAGGGTCCATTCTTTTACAGCCCGGAGATGGAGGTTCAGGAGTGTTAAGTGATTTGTCTAGGGTTGCAGTTAGTGGCTTGGTAAAAATCCGAATGCAACTCTAGAATAGGGCTTCTCTTTCTGCTCTGTTGTTTGTCCATAGTTTTTCTAGTGTTTTGTGCTGGCGATTCTTCTTATAGATAATAAAAAGCCCTCCAAAACTAAAGGCAAGTATAGATGATCAGATTGTACTTTTATTCTAGACCATGGAAAGGGGCAGTAGAGGGATGGACAGTGAGAAGCGGGCAGGGACTCTTCACCCTGGGAAATGAGGAGGTGTCAGGTGTGGGCAGCTGGAGAAGATGCCAGAAACATCTGCTCCCGCAAAATACAGGAATGTGAATGAGGAATAAATTAATGGGGAAACCACAACTCCCATGACCTCCCAAACCTGCTTTCTGATCTCTGCCTCAAACACCTGCTGGGTGACCTTGAGCAAATGACCTCACAAATTTTTAGGGCCCAAGTTGCTCATAAAGTAATGACTTGTTAAATATCTGTAATAATCATGATCATGATAATGTAATAATAATAAGAGAATCTTCTTCAAGGCAGGGAGGCTGGATTTTGGGGTTCCTCTGGGCCCTATGTTCTAAGATTTTCTTTCTTCTCTCCTCTCTTCTTTCCTCTCCTCTCTCCTCTCCTCTCTTTTCTTCCAGAGAGCGAGAGTGAGCACGCAAGTGGGGAGGGACAGAGAGAGATGGAGGGAGAGAATCCCAAGCAGGCTCTGTACTGTCAGTGCAGAGCCAGACACAGGTCCTGATCTCATCAACTGTGAGATCATGACCTGAGCTGAAACCAAGAGTTGGATGTTTAACTGACTGAGCCACCCAGGCGCCTCTAAGATTTGATTTTATAGCTGTAAAGTAACCCTGGACAGACATTGTCAAAACCAAAAAAACCTCAAGGCACCATATAACCCAAGGGTTAACAAACTAATTTTTCCTTATTCTCTGTAGTTCCCAAATAACGTTCCAACTCTGGGTATTGAGAAAGGAGTGAGGGGCTGGGCCACAGGTGGCAAAGCCAGATGGGAGGTACCTTGATGTCCCGGCATCCACCACACTCTTGCCCTTTGCAGATTCTGGGTCTTTTACAAAATTCAGTTTCGTGGCAACTCTGCATGGAGCAAGTCTATTGGTGCCATTTTCCCGACAGGCCTTGCTCACTTCCTGCCTCTGGGTCACAGTTTGGTCATTCTTTCAATATTTCAAACTTGTTCATCATTATTGTGTTGGTTATGGTGATTGGTAATCACGACTCACTGAAAGCTCAGATGATAGTCAGCATTGTGTACGCAATAATATGTGTTTAAAATTAAGGTATGAATGGGGGTGCCCAGGTGGCTCAGTCAGTTGAGTGTCTAACTTCAGTTCAGGTCATGATCTCACAGTCTGTGAGATCGAGCCCCGTGTCGGGCTCTATGCTGACAGCTCAGAGCCAGGAGCCTGCTTCAGACTCCGTGTCTCCCTCCCTCTCTGCCCCTTCCCCACTCATACTCTGTCTCTCAAAAATGAATGAATCTTTAAATTAAAAAGAATTAAGGTATGAACAATGTTTACTGGTATAATACTACTGCCCTTAAATAGAAGTGGAAACATCACTTTTATATGCACGAGGAAATCAAAGAGTTAATTTGACTCGCTGTCTGTGGGGCTTTGGAAGCAAACCTGCAGTATCTCCCAGGTACCCCCGTGTTCGGATCCTGGCTGAGACTCTGTTGTTGCACCAGATCACCAGCTTTCCTGGTCTCCTGGGCCTGCGGACTTTCCCGACCTGAGGACTCACAGAGCTAAAACCAGGCCAGTCATGGGCACATGGGGACACTTGGTCACCCTAACAGCTCCGTTAGGTGACGTCCCCTCCCCAGGGGATTCTCAGATGGCCCAACACTTAGCTGTGTCTGCA
The DNA here is from genome assembly GCA_004023785.1 of Mungos mungo. Classification (NCBI taxonomy): domain Eukaryota; kingdom Metazoa; phylum Chordata; class Mammalia; order Carnivora; family Herpestidae; genus Mungos; species Mungos mungo. Next base: position 27,013 of record PISW01012130.1, read on the forward strand.
TCCCCAGAAGTGAATGTAGCTTTGACCTGAAATAGGACTGCTGTTTTCTGTTTACCTTGACTTTAACCCAGAATAAATAAAGCCTGAATGTCTTCATTTTTCCTAACCCAGGAAGAACCTCTGTATCTGGTGCACCGCCTGGGAGAGGTCACCTTCCTTTCCTGGTGCTTCAGGCAGAAGTCCTGCCAAAGTGCTAGGCACTCAGCAATCTCAGTAAATACATAAAGACTGTTGGGGTGCACCTGCTGGCAAGGTCGGTTAAGCGTCTCTTGGTTTTGGCTCAGGTCATCATCTCACGGTTTATGAGCTTAAGCCCTGAGTCAGGCTGCTTGGGAGTCTCTCTGGCTGCCCCTCCCCGACTTGTGCTTGCTCTCTCTCATTCTCTCTCAAATAAATAAACTTAAAAAAAAAAAACAACCAATTGTCAAGACCCTACATGGACCTCAGCTTCCTTGGGACACACTGAACCATCTTCTTCCTAATGGAGCAGAAAGATTATTCACCATTTCCATACGTTTTCCTTGAAAGCAGTCCCCACACCCCCCTACAAAGGATTTTTTTCACTTCTTTCCTCATTAGGTCAACACGTGCAAATTTATTTGAATTCATACCGCCTGGATATTTGGACCAATCTGGCAGCTTACAGAGATCAACCAGTGTCTCCATTTTTTTCTTTTAAACCGGGGGGAGGTAATTTAGCCTGCTGCTAAGCACAATCTATTTAATTACGATGCATACAGATGTAAAAGCAAGAGCAAACAGGGGTTTCTATTAAGGCATCGTGTCAAAGAGCTGTTGAGGGGCCTGTGCTCGTGGGATGGAGAAAGCGCCAGCGGTTGTTTAGTCATTTGCCTGTGGTGGGGACCTGACGCCATGTTTACACCCCATTCTGCGTACATCTCTCATGATTCCTGCACCAGAGAAAAACAGAAAAGATTGACACTAATACTTATTCCTTGGCCACCAGCTACCAGACCTCATCGTGGGAGATGACCTAAATGGTTTCACTTAATCTGCCCAGTGGCCCCACAAGGCAGGTCCCTGAACCCTATGTGTAGGTGAGTTAACGATGCCTGGAGGAACGAAATGATTTTCCCAAGTTGTCACGGCTTGTAGGTGGTGTAGGGATGAGCTGAACCCACATCAGCTTGGCGTGGATGCCCACGCTCTTCCCCACCTCACAAGTCAGCTGCCCTTCCCTAGGGGCCACAGCTGAGGCTCAGAAGGTGGCTTGGCCAGGGCTCAGTAAGGTCTAGAAAGGACCCTGGAGATCGTGAAGCACAGCCTGTTCCTTTGATGAGGAAAGAAATGGAGGAAGAGAGAAGCAAGGGTGAGGTTGCCGTGTGCTGACTGTGGGCCCATGGCGCAAGGTACCCCCAGCCCCGGCTGAGGCCATAGTGCAGGAGCTCAGTTAAGTCCCCCTCTGCCCTCCTGCGCAGCTGACCTTGCCGAATCCACATTAAGGTGAGGAATTGTGTGCCTGGAGCCTCATTTCCCTCTATGGAAGGTGAGGGAGTAAGTGATGGAGAGTTAGGGTCTCCCGCTGTCAGAAGCCTTCTGCTTTTGTCCTGCTTAAGCATTTGCTTCCAGCATCTAGGCAGACCGTGGCCCTTCCCTAGCCACGGTGCAGAGCCAGGGTGACTTTGAAAGCTTTGGACGCATCCACTGTAAGGAGTAACCTCAGGGTAGGTGAGCAGAGTTAGGGGTTTTGCAAAATTGGACGTAATTCCGATTTTTCAAGTGTGGAGCTGTGTTGGTGAATAGTGCATTGCTTCCTCATGCTCCTCAAACATCAGCTCCCAACAAGATCCTGGAGGGCCTGTTGGTTCTCAAATGCCAGGGCCCCGGCCCCGGAGATTCTGATCCAGGAGGTCGGGGTGTGGCCGGAGAATTCCCATATCTCATTAGCCCCTGGGAGGTGCAGAGCCAGAAGGCCTAATTGCCAGCCAAACGCCAGGAGTGTTGTGTTAACCCACTTACAGAAAGTAACCCTGCCCCTGCGTGACCCCCAGCCCCCGGGGCCCTATGCACCTGAGCATCTTAACGTGGCCGTGCTTTTCTAAGGTTTTAGTTTTCAGCAAAACCCACTATATGAAGAACGAACCTAAGGATTTCTACTGATGAGTCTTCCCATTGCTAATCTTTTTTGCAGTGTAGACAAAGGTAGATTCTATAACTGAGGTATCCATTTGGTTATACGGTGGGTGAAACCCGTCTTCTGACCTAGGACAATGGCACAGGTAGAATAACTCACAAAAACACCACTCTTGCGCACAGCGGATGCTGCTGGCGTCTTGGTGCATCCCCGTGGGAGAGTCCACGGCTTCTCCACTGTTGTTGTTTTTAAAAATGGAGTCCCGTGTCCTTCACACTGCGTTTGTTTACAAACATGACTCCTTTCTGGCGGCCCCAGTCTTTCTGATCCCCTTCCAGGAAGACCCAAAGTCACAGGCACAATTATGTGAGTGTGAATTCTCTTTTTTGGTGGCTGTTCAGTGATGAGAAAGGCGCGGGAAGTTGGCAGAACAGGGGAGAAAAACCCTGCTGAAGAATGACTTCTTGATCGAGGGAGCCAAAGGCTGAAGTGAGGAATTGCCTTTATTTATTTATTTTTCATGTTTTATTTATTTTTAAGACAGAGCAAGTAGGGGAGCGGCAGAGGCAGAGAGAGAGAGGGAGAGAGACAGAGAGACAGACAGACACAGACTCGGAAGCAGGCTCCAGGCTCTGAGCTGTCAGCACAGAGCTCAACACGGGGCTTGAATTCACAAACTGTGAGTCCATGACCTGAGCCAAAGTGGGTCGCTTAACCATCTGAGCCACCCAGATGCCCTGAAGAGTTGTCACTTAAAGGTGATTCTTCAAGGCGCCTGTGTGGCTCATCAGTTAAGCATCTTGATTTTGGCTCTGGTCGTGATCTCACAGTTTGTGAGTTGAAGCCCTGTGCTAGGCACAACAGGCTGTCAGCACGGAGCCTGCATGGAGAGTCTCTCTCTCTGCCCCTCACCTGCTCTCTTGCTCTGTCTCTCTGTCTCTCTCAAAATACATTTAAAAAAAAAACCATGAAAAAAATTTAAATGGCTGCCTCTTGACCTCATTTGCAAAAAGCACGGCTAAACATTGACAGCATGAAAACCATTGAGGGCAAAGCAGCATCAGTACGTGTTTACCCTGCACCTTCGGAGATAATTGTCTGTGCTGACGGGTGATTTATTTCCTGGACCGAAAAGCTTGGAGGGAGGGAATCCATTCAGCCCAACAGAAAAGAGGAGAATCCAACACACATCGTTTTAATTACTAGAATCCAATGCAGCCTCATAGAAAGCCTCCTTGACAGGTTTTGCGATTACATTTGATGAACAATTTGGTGACTCTTAGGACGTCGACTTGTGAAATTTACCATCCATGGCACACTCCTGGGGCGCCGGGGTGGCTCACTTGGTTAAATGTCTGACTCTTGATCTCCACTCAGGTCTTGATCTCAGGGTCATGAGTTCAAGCTCCTTGCTGGGCATGAAGCCTACTTAAAAAACCAGAAAGCAACACACTTCTTTGAGAGCTGAAAAGGCCTGATTCTTAAGCAGGAAAATCACATGACACCTCAGAATGAGAAAAGGCCCTTGCAGAGTACGGTCACTTGTGTTGGCCATGCAGTCCCCTGTGCCCACCCGAGCCCCCCCCCCCAACCCCCTGTCCCCTGCTCTCTCGGGTTCTTCCCCTCACTTTCTGTTCCAGTTTTTCTCATCCCGGAAATGGGGGCGAAATGACACAAACCCTTCTTTTATAGGCTGCTATTTTGGGAGGTATTTGAGGCTGTCTTTGACCCTTCTTTCACTTAAATTGTTTTTCCATGTAAATGTTTGTTCTCTACCTAATTTTGGTCACTTCTTTGCGATGCCCTTTTCCAGAACAAAAATAAAAATAGGCGCTAGTGTCGCCAAGTGGATGTTGCTTCCCAAATGCCCTTAATTGTCCTTAATCCAGTTCTCTCTCATCAGAGACCCGTGGCTGCTAGTGCTACTGGGAAAGAATATTTTTTCCTGCTTCTGACCGATTCTTCCCTGAGTGCATTGACCCCAAGCCCTCTAATTATGGCTAAGTGTGCTGGAGTTAGGACCCTTGAGCGTCGTAGATGGTCCTTATACAGCTAGGTTTTCTTCAGGCAGTTTACTATTTTGACTTCTTTCTTATTGACAGTTATGTAGAAATACTTACAACTTTTAATGGCTATGACAAAGTCCATTTGGTTGATGTATCACACTCCTTTTAACTGTTCCACAGTGGTGAATATTTAAAAATTTTTCATCGTGTACGTAATACCTGTCTTAGCTTTATTTAATTCCAGGGTACTCTCAAGAGTGAGATTATTGGGTCAGAGGGCATTAAGATTTTCATAGCTCTTGAAACAGTTAGTCAGACAGAGTCCTATGTGTGAGCGCAATTTCTCTACCATATTGGCAGAATTTGGTGTTGCTCTTACTTAAATGTGTTTTGCAATCTTGGCAAAACGGTAGCTGTTACTTTAAAATTTTTGTTTCTTTCGTAACTAATAGGGTAGTACATTCTCTAATATATTTGTTTGGCATTTGTATCTATCATTTACAAAATGCCACTTTGTGTTGGTCAATATCAGTTCATCGAACCCTGAGTTTATTGGACACATGCTACCTATGAGTAGGATAGGAAGGAGGGAGGGAGGAAGGAAGGAAGGAGGAGGAGGAAAACTTGTGTCCTAACAATAGGCATTGGCAGAACTTGACCTTGCTTAGAGAAGGGCTGATTTTACAAAACCTGTCCCAAATTAAAATTAGACTACCATAGGGGGCAATCCAAATATGCAGGTATTAGGAACCAAAGGCTTCTGTTTATTCTTTGCTGCTTTGTTACGAGTGTGTTTAGTGTTACCATATGCTCTTCTCCCTTTGAGATGGGCGTTTTGCCATGTGTATAATGCTTTGAGACTATTAATTACTCTGTATGAAATAAGTTATTATTACTGTGATTCTCTTCCATAATGCTTCCAGTTCTCCAGGAGAAGAGGGTTTTTGTTTTGTTGGTGTGGGAATAGGCTGCTGCTTATTGTGACATTGGTTCAGAGATAGGACCCATAGCTATGGTAAGGTTTTGTGATAGATCAGCTCCTGGGGGTCTGCATAATTTGGGAAAGACATTTGTCACTGGTGACACTCTTGGAAGACTCGAGCCTGCTACATGGCTTCTGATTTGCTTGGGGGACATTCAGTATTTCCAACCTATTTTTTTCATGGTTAGTGGAAATGAGGATCCACAGACTCACAGAGATGAGTGGTCTATTTCTCTGCCTCTAATTAGGACAGCCAGCAGGTGGGGCTTTTTTTTTTTTCCAATCATTTGTTTAATCATTCATTAGTTCATGCATGAATCTAGCTCATGTTTACTGAAGACCTACACTGCCAGGCACCCTGCTGGGACCTCTGATTCAGAATTGTTTAGGGAAGGAAACACAGTCATGCTTCCTCTCGGTCTCCTACTGCTAATTCTCTGATGTCTGGCAGGTTGTGGTTCAGAAAGTAGCAAACTAACTTTGGCTAATCCAACCTCATCCCACTTAACCAACTGAGCCACCCAGGGGTCCCAACACCCAACCTTATCCCAATCCTCCAGCACACATAGACTGATAAGACCTTTGAACCAAGAAAGGAGTTGGAGAAATCTATGTGACTTCATGATCTGAATGTGGAGAAAATGGAATCCTCATCAGAAATTAGATCAAGGGCACCTGGGTGGCTCAGTTGGTTAAGTGCCTGACTTCAGCTCAAGTCACGATCTCGTGGTTCACAAGTTCAAGCCCCGCATCAGGCTCTGTGCTGACAGCTAAGAGCCTGGAGCCTGCCTCTGATTCATTCTCTCTCCGTCTCTCTCTCTCTCTCTCTCTCTCTCTCTCTCTCATTCTCTTTCTGTCCCCCCCCCACTGCTCATATTCTCTCTCTCTCTCAAAAATAAATATTAAAAAAACTAAAAAAGAAATGGGATCAGAGCAGGGATGGACAAGAAATCGTGGTCAAAACCCTGGCACTTTATACTCTTGTGAATATTCTAGAAGATGGCCCATATAAAGCACCTGATGATCTTATTTGGATTTTCTAATGGTTTGTGCCTTCTATGTTGATTGGATTGTGGGAGAACAAGACAGGTAGAGAGTCTGCCTAGTGACAGAGACCATGGGAGTATTCAGAGCGATGGTCGGAACTTAGATTACACAATGGAGCTAGAGGTCGACAGAGCACAGATAGATTCTAGAAGTTGAAAGGACTGTAGTTGATGAATGATTGGTTGTAGGAGATGCGGCAAAGGGAAAGAATAAAGCTGACTCTGGGCTATGGCTTGAGCACACGAGTGCTGCCATTTATTGTATCATGAAGGACAGGAATGGGGGGTGTTTGCTGGCTGAGGGACAAGTTTGAGTCTATGTATGTGGGGAAAGGGGAAATTCTGTGACTGCCATTTTGAGAAATCTTGTCTACAGTTTTCTCCAGACATGAAGGAGGAAATAAATTGGTTATTTACATGTGGGTCATTTTCCACAAAGCTGTCCTAGTTGAATATATGGGTTCAATTTGCAAAGATTCTCATCTCCTTTAAAAAGATGTGATTCCATTCAGGCTTAGAAGAAAAGCTCTGAAAAGAAAGAGGTATATGATAAACTTTTCTAGCCCCTGGAATTTTCTATACAATTGTTGTAGTCGGGTGTCTGGGTGGCTCAATCGGTTAAGCATCCAACTCTTGATTTTGCCTCAGATAATGATCTCATGATCTTGCGTTCGAGCCCCACATGGGGCTCTGGCAGTGTGGAGGCTGCTTGGGATTCTCCCTCTCCCTCTCTGCCCTTCCCCCCTTACTGTCTCTCTCTCAAAGTCAATAAATTAAAAAAAAAAAAAGCATATCGAACATTCACACAGCCGTCACTCTCTGGCAAGTACTGTTCAAAGCACTTCATATCTACTATTGCCTTTAATCTGCCCTGTAACCATATTAAGTTAGGTTCTCTTACTCTTCTTATTTTACAAGTGGGACCCTGAGCTAACAGTAGGCCAAACACTGTCCCAAGTTATACAGACAGTAAATGCCAAGTTCGAACCTCGGCAGTATGGTTTCAGAATTAGTGTTTTCAGTTGCTAACTAGACTCCACAGAAGCAAATACCATAGAATTGAGATTTTTCTCTCATGCCAGCTGCTTAACTTTAATAAAAGCATGCTGAATTTCTTGGTTTTTGGAGTTCAGGCTCATCTGTTTCTTTAGAGACTGATATTGATGGATGTTTTGCAGATTCCCCAGAGGGAAAGATGATAAACAAATGAGGAAGGAACTATATCCTGTTTTTGGTGGTGTAGGTGTGTGTACACATAGGATACAAACATGCTTGATCACTCACATAGGCATCCAAAACCATGGCACCTAGATAATCCTACGGGGTTATCTTTTTACTGGAAACCGTTTCCAGGGATTAGGTGATCACACACGACTTGGTCGGGGCTGAGATAGCAGTGGAACGAGCTTCACGATTCCTGGGTCACACGGACTTTTCTTGCTCACTTGCGTATGCCGCATCATCTCCCTTCTGCCTCCAAAGGATGCGTCCTTCCTGATGATTCTGTGTGAGAAGTCTGGAGAAGAAGGAATCATGGCAGACAGGTATT
>PISW01012131.1:0-27455 GCA_004023785.1 Mungos mungo
GAGTCCTCCCTCTGGGCCCAAAGTGCCCTGGGGCTCTGCTGAGTCCTCCCTCTGGGCCCCACGTGCCCAGGGGCTCTGCTGAGTCCTCCCTCTGGGCCCAAAGTGCCCTGGGGCTCTGCTGAGTCCTCCCTCTGGGCCCAAAGTGCCCTGGGGCTCTGCCGAGTCCTCCCTCTGGGCCCAAAGTGCCCTGGGGCTCTGCCGAGTCCTCCCTCTGGGCCCAAAGTGCCCTGGGGCTCTGCTGAGTCCTCCCTCTGGGTCCAAAGTGCCCTGGGGTTCTGCCGAGTCCTCCCTCGGGGCCCCAGGTGCCCAGACAGTTGCCCTCAGCCCCTGGAGCATTCAGTCCACAGGAGCCAGGGCAGATCAGGGGTGCTGACGCTGAGACCCCATGACACATGTCGAGGCAGGTGTTGGGAGTCGATCTGGGCTCGGGGAGGGCCGTGCCTGGGAGAGGTCACATGGCCAGTGAGTGGCAGAGGGGGGATTGGAACCCAGGTTGGGGGGGGTCTGAGCCTTAGAAAGAAGAGTCATACAGAGTCACGGACCCCAGCCTTCTTCTGGGGTTAAAATCAAGAGTGTGGCGCTGGGAACGACGCGGGGGACACTAGCGTGGAATATTTGCGCCCGTTGAGCACATCCTCGGTGCATCTGTCTCATTTACTCGCTCTCGCTGGGGGTGGCTTTGGCCACTGTATAGGTGAGGATGCAGAGATGACCCAGAGCCTGCTGCCAGGCCCCCGTCCCCTGGGCTGAGCCCTTGGAGCCCAGGCGCAGGACCCCCTTGCTCCCCACCCACCCCCATTCCTCCGCTTGCTCCCTGTAGGACACCGTTTCTGGTGCTTTGTCCCCCTGTGGCCTCCAGCTGGGCCACCCTGTCCACTTCACGTTTGCTGTTTAAACATCTCAGCCAGGTGACGGATAAGGCTGGGGTCTCTGGAAATGGGCCTTGAGGCCTCCCCAGTGACCCTTCTTCGAGGGGTCTCTGAGCCAGGCTGGCTGGGGTCACCTGGCTGCCAGACCTTCCCCAGGAGGAGGTCCTGCCCACCCACCCCTGGCCCCACCATAAGCTGGACTGGAGCCAGGTTTCCAGCTGCCCAATTTGGTCCTGGGGGCGGGGGCGGGGAGCACAGGCCGGAAGGAAAGAGGGGGTGTACAGTGGGTGAGTGCAGAGTAGCAAATGGGAGGGTGTGCAAGTCAGTAGACAGATGGGAGGGTAAGTGGGGGAGAGGAGCTGATGCACCCCCCCAGTCCCCGGGGCGAGGCCTCTCTTGGGGGCGCCCCCTGTGCTCCATCCGCCCCCAACCACCTTGGCAAGGGGAGGAGGGAGGTTCAGGGCAGCCCCTTCCAGCCCGCAGCAAATCTGGCTAGTTCCTGTCCGTGCGCACCGGGGAGGCAGATGGGAGGCAAATTCACAGCCTGTCCTGACCCCTGTTTCCTTGGGCCCCCTCCCCCCGCATACTTTGCATAAGTCGTGGCTCTCCATGGCCTTGGCTGCCAGTGGCCACGCAGATGTGAACATGGCGACATGGGGCCCGGACTGGACCCCGGGGTGGCGGCTGTGTCAGGCCCGGGCCGCCCTGGGGCATGTGCCGTGTGCACAGCCCTGGACGAGGGTCACGGCGCCGCGGGGTTTCCCGGGGGCTGGTCGTCAGGGCGGCCCGCACCCCAGCCTTATCCACCCGCCCCTCACATGATGTCCAGGCCAGGGGGGCTGTGGAGATGATCCCGCCCAGCCCGCGGAGGAGCCTCACGCCCCAAGCCTGGCGCACCCCAGGTTTGCGTGCACGGCCGCGCTCGCTGGGGGCATGTGCATCAGCGTTTGGGGCTTTCATCAGAAGCTCAACAGGCTCCTTGTCCCTGAAATGTTAAGAAGCATTGGTAGTGTGACCGCAGCCCAGAGAATGACAGTGACTTGCCCGAGGGGAGTTGGGGCTCAGCTGGCCCGGACACCAAGGCTCCTGACTCTCTGTCTGGTGCTCCTTTTTCAGATTTTGGCCTTCAGAGAGATCATCCCTGTCAAGGGAGCCCCTCTGTCCCCACCACTTCTCAGATTCCTCCAATCCACATACTCTGCTGTGTGGCTTTGGAAAAGTGACCGTCCCTCTCTGAACTTCAGTTTCCTCATGTACAAAGTGGAGACATAACAGTAGCACATCAAAAGGTAACGAGAATAGGGGCACCTTGGTGGCTCAGCCGGTTAACCATCTGATTCTTGATCTCGGCTCAGGTGATGCATGATCTCAGGGTTTGTGAGTTCAAGCCCTGCACTGGGCTCTGTACTGATAGCACAGAGTCTGCTTGGGATTTCTTTCCTTTTCTCTGCCCCTCACCTGCTTTTGTGCTGCACGCACTCTCTCTCAAAATAAGTAAATAAACTTAAAAAAAAAAAAAGGGAAGGTAGGGACGCCTGGGTGGCTCAGTCAGGTGGGTGTCCGACTCCGGCTCAGGTCATGATCCCACAGTTCGTGGGTTTGAGCCTCGCGTCGGGCTCTGTGCTGACAGCTCGTAGCCTGGAGCCTGCTTCAGATTCTGGGTCTTCCTCTTTCTGCCCCTCCCTTGCTCATACTGTATCTCTGTTTCTCAGTAATAAATAAACATTAAAAAAAAAAAGGCAAGGTAGTAAGGAAAAAGTGGGATGACAGACGGAGAGGGTGCCGTGAGCCCTCAGGACACATTAGTGATGGAAGTGACCTGTGTGTCACCACCACCTAGCAGGCCTCAGGCACAGACCCTGCCTCCCCACAGAGCTCAGAGTCTCCGAGGCCGCAGGCCGTATCCCGTGGGCGTCCTGCCTGTGTCCCTTGGGCCCCGCCCAGCCCTGCCACACAGTCTGCTTGGCAGTGCCCGCTGGGTCGGTGGCTCTCCCAGCCACCCTGCACCCTGGGGTTGGGGCCACACCCAGGCGCTCCGGTTAATTTAGATGCGTTCTTTCTCGGCCACCTGCTTGTACCCCTGAGCTTGGTTAGAGAGTCTGACTGTGCTGGGAGTTTCCAGAACATTCCGGGACCTCCCAGCAACCAGCATCCTGATTCTCCCTCCTCAGAACTGATGTGCGTGTAACCCCTGTGTCCCTGCAGCTCAGGGCAGAGGTGGCTCCTGTGAATGGAGGCGGGGACAGTGTCCTCAAGGAGGCAAGGCTCCGACCAGCCCCTGAAGAAGGAGCTGGGCTTGGCTGGGGTGGGGCGGGGAGAGCGTGGGGCTTTCAGTCCTCCGTGCCTGGGAGGCCCCTCTCCCCATGACCCTGGAACCCAGAGCGTCCCACAGCAGGTGCCCCAGGCTCCCGCCGGGCCACCCAAGGACCATAACGACATTATGCAGACAGGGTCTCGGATTCCAATGGTGCCCCGTTGGCTGGAATCCTCTCCCTCCATCCCACTCTGGGGGACTTTGGGAATTTTCAGCTTTCTTTTCTGGCAGTGCCCCTGGGTGGTGGGTGCTGGGTGCGAGGGGGCCACCCAGAGCGGGCTCACCCCGCAGAGCTGGCTGCTGGACTGTCCGGCTGACAGACAGCAGCCGTCTCCCTCTCCGCTCCCACTCTCTGCTGCGGAACCGCTGCTTTTTAGCAAAGGCCGTGACCTCCGGAGGTTATAGGTCGTGGAGATTAAGAACCAGGTCCTAGAACCTGACTCTGAGCCTTGAGTCCCCCCATTTTGCTGGTTGGGCAACCCAGGGCGGGCTTCCTAACTTCTCTGTGCCTCAGTGTTCTCGTCTGTGGAATGGGGCTGGTCATAGACCCGGTTATTGTGATCATTAAGCAAGATGGTGAATGGCAAGCACGCACCAGGGTCCCGGGTTCTTACTGACAACGGCCACTACTTTTGGGACACCTGTCCTGGGTCAGATGCCGTACATAATGTACTACATGCAGGGAGCAACTTGGTCAAGATCTACTCTGTCTCCTGCGTGAGTATCTGTGTCCTTTACTCCCAAATGCTGGAAACATCAGGGGCATGAGACCTGTCCTTGACCAAGTAGCAGGAGGTTAAGTTGTGTGCACGTTAACAGGACACGCTTTCTCTACCTCCGAAGGGGGTTCTTTCCCAGACCACCCAGGCCCCACCATGCCCTACGAAGGGATCACCCTAATTATAGCCTCTCCTTCCCGCCGCCCTCCCCCCCCCTCCCCCCGCCTCAAGTTCTCAAATGTGTCCACCTGTCCGAGGTGCTCTCCCCGCCCCCTGGGCCATGGCAGGACCGTCACTATGTAAATGTCTGTGCAAATCCCCTAGTGCAAGCTGTCAGCTCTCTCATGAGGCAGGGCCACTTCAGGGGGACCCCTCACTTCCCAGCCATGGGACCCCGGGCCAGGGAGGTCTGCTCCCTGATCATTCTGCTGCAGGTCCTGGCTGAGCCGGCGGAGAACTCAGACTTCTACTTGGCCGGCGATTACCTCCTCGGTGGCCTCTTCACCCTCCACGCGAACGTGAAGGGCATCGTCCACCTCAACTTCCTGCAGGTGCCCCAGTGCAAGGAGTGAGTCTCCAGCGTGGGGCTGGACGTGGCGCGGGGGGTGCGGTGGGAAGCCTGGGCTGGTCCCGTGCCCCTCAGGGGACTGCGCCGGGACGGAGGGCTCAAGATGCCCCTCCTCGTTCCTTGCAGCCTCTCATGCTGCATTATCCCCGCAGGCCTGCAGGGAGACCCCACTTGGCTCAGGTTCAGAAACCTCCGGCAATTGTATTCTGAAATATGGAGAGCTGGTTGTCCCAACACTATGTCTCTTGATAAAGAATTACAGGGTATTTGAGCCTGGAGGGGTTGTAGAGACCCCCCCACCCCCCACCTACTTTGTCAAGAGAACTCCTACTGAATCCATGTCAAGTCCAAGTCTAGAAGCCAAGGGCTGTGCCTTTGGAGGGCAGAAATGGGGTTTTTCTGTAGCAGGTTCTCAGACTGGAAGGGAAGGTTTGCATTTGTCTAGAGCTGTTGGTGAGGTGGGAGGGGTGCTCCCAGGCCCGGAAGGGGTTTCCTCCACTCGTTTTGGCCCCTGTGAGCCCCAGGGATGGCGGCATCACTCACGACTGGGTGAGATATCTCTGTGCAAGTGTGAAGGCTGGGATAATGGACCCAGCCTGGGATGATGAAATAGTGACTTGGTGCAGAGAGGTTGAAGGCATTCTGTGAGAGAGGGAGAAAGAAAAGAGTGGGTAAAACATGATAAAGAGCTGACTATAAGAAATGCACCTTTTACATGATGTTGGGGAAGATTTCATGCTGGTTTGGGAATGATGAAGGTGGTGGAACCAGTGATGGCCACTAGGCACGTTGTTGAATGAATGTTCTGACGCCTGTGATGACGGTGGGGAGTCCAGTAATGGTGGTGATGCTGAGGATGTTGATAGCAGTAATAATGGTGATAACGCAAATGGTGAAGAGTATGGCGATGATGGTGGTGGTAGTGAATGTGATGGTGATGGTGATGAAGATGGCGGTAATGATGATGGGGCTGATGGTGGTGGTGATGATGGTGAAGGTCATTGTGGTGCTGCTGATGGTGGAGGTGATGGTGATGAAGGTAAGATGATGGTGATGGTGGTGGTGGTGATGGTTGTGAAGATTGTGGCTGCTGTGATGGTGGTGATGGTAGCGGAGGTAATGAAGATGATGGTGGTGGAGATGATATTGGTGATGATGGTAGTGCTGATGGTTTTGATGGTGAGGACTGTGGTGTTGATGGCAATAATGGTGGTGGTGATGATGGTGATGGTGGTAATGATGGTGATGATGGTGATGGTGATGATGGTGATGAAGATGGTGGTGGTGGTGACAGTGACGGTGATGGTGATGGTGGTCACAGACACATGGTTATAGTGATGGCAGTGGTGGTGATATTGTTAATGGGAATAGCAGGTGATGATGGTGATAGTGATGACAGAGGTTATAGTGGGCTGGTGATCACGTTGGTAGACATTGATAGAATGGTGGGAGAGATCATAGGGATGGTGGGAGTGGTGGCAGTGGTAGTGATTGATGGCAGCCACGGCGATCATAGTGTCAGAGGTGGTTGTAGGGATGATGGTGATGATTCTGGAGATGTGGTAGGTGACCATCGTGTTATAAAAATGCCAGAATCTTCCGGAGCGGCTCCTTGGACCACTCCTTGGCTTTCCTGTGGCAGGCAGAGGGGACCCTCTGGCTCTTCCATCCCTTCCCCTTCTCACTCTGGCCCTGCTTTCCACCCCACCCCGGGGGGTTCCCCCAGGTATGAAATGAAGGTGTTGGGCTACAGCCTCATGCAGGCCATGCGCTTCGCGGTGGAGGAGATCAACAATCACAGCAGCCTGCTGCCCGGGGTGCTGCTGGGCTACGAGATGGTGGATACCTGCTACGTCTCCAACAATGTCCAGCCCGTGCTCTACTTCCTGGCACAGAAGGACTACTCCCTGCCCATCCAGGAGGACTACAGCCACTATGTGCCCCGTGTGGTGGCTGTCATTGGCCCCGACAACTCTGAGTCCACCATAACAGTGGCCCATTTCCTCTCTCTCTTCCTCCTTCCACAGGTGAGGCCCCTGCATCCTGGGGGAGGGGGGAACTGGGGGGCAGAGGAGTGGTTATCCTGGGAGTGCACTTCCCCCCACCAGTCATGAGGGTACGAGGAGGCAGGAAGTAGGGTCGGAATGTCAACCCCAGTTCTAGGAAGGCAGCCCAGCTTCTTGGTTAAGAGCTGAGGCTTTGGAGGTGGACAGACCTGGGTGTGCACCTTGGCTCTGAGTCCTGGCCATGGTAAGAACTTGAGCAAATCTCTTAAGGCTTCTGCGTCTCACCTTCCCCACCTATAAAATGGGATGATAAGAGTTCCATCCTAGGGCCGCCAGAAGGTTAAAGGATTTTACCTGTGTAGGAGTTTGTAGGACACAGAAGCTAGGCACTCACGTCATGGTATGTAAAGCATCTTGCACAAAAATGAAAACTCAGGAAGTGCTCGAAATTATCCTGTACAGTAGCCCAGCACAATTCCTGCTGCGTAACGGGTCCTCAGAAAAGTGCCATTAGTATGGCTACTGTTATTGTAAGCGTCGTCATCATCATGATTGAAAGTGCCTAGGCCAGAATTGGCCTAAAGATTTTTGGCATTAAAAAAAATTTTAGGGGCACCTGGGTGGCTCAATTAGTAAGTGTCCAGTTCGGCTCAGGTCATGATCTTGCGGTTCGTGGGTTCGAGCCCTGCATCAGGCTCTGTGCTGACAGCTCAGAACCTGGGGCTTGCTTCCGATTCTGTGTCTTCCTCTCTCTGACCCTCCCCTGCTCACGCTGTCTCTCTCTCTCTCAAAAATAAATAAAACATTAAAAAAAAGTTTTTATGCATTCAAGAGCAGCTAGCACAAGGCTCGACACACAGGAGGAAGCCACACTGTAAGTTTTGCTGTCATTATTTGTTATGTAAAGCGCCAGGGGTCTGACACATAGCAGGTGCTCAGCAAATATTAATATGCTTATGTGAAGCATCTTGTCCAGGACTAAACTCACCCTTTTATACATTTAGCAAGTATTTACGGAGCACCTCCTGTGCTAGGTGCTGTTGTAGGGCTGGGGACACGGTGGGGAACAAAACCTAGAGCTCATCTCCTAGCAGGAGAGCCAGGCCATGTCAATAAACACGTGATATAGGCTGTTGGAAAGTGAGACGTGCACTGGACAAAATTAAAAGGCCAGTAGGGTGTGGGAAGCTGGACAGGTCGGTGGGCAGGTGGAGCAGGTGGGGAGAGGCTGCCGTTTCAAGCAGGATGGCCATGGGGGGGGTGTCTTTCTGTTGGACAAAGACCTGAGGGAGGTGAAGGGGTGAGAGAGCTATGTGGGCGTCTAGGAGAAGAGCACTCCGGAAGAGGGGAGAGCGAATGCAGAGGCTGGCAGGTGCCTGGTGCGTTAGCTAAACCGCTGAGCTGACCTAGGACCAGAAAGGAGAGGAGGGAGGAGATGAAGTCAGAGAAGTGAGGGCTGAGGTCAGTGATGGAGCCCCTTGGGGGCCAATGAAGGACTCTGGCTGTCCCTGAGTGACATTAGGAGCTGTTGCGTTTTTTAAAAATTTCTTTTAAATGTTTATTTATTTTTGAGACAGACAGAGAGCATGAGCAGGGGAGGGTCAGAGAGACACACACAGAATCCCAAGCAGGCTCCAGGCTCTGAACTGTCAGCACAGAGCCCGTCCCGGGGCTTGAACTCACAGTGCAAGATTATGACCTGAGTCCAAGTCGGACACTTAACTGACGGAGCCACCCAGGCCCCCCTGTTGGGGGGTAAGGTGACCGACGAGTGGGCGCTGAGGCCCCGGGCTGCCACGGACAGCTGAGACCGCCACGGGGGAGGGTGGGGGGGAGGCGCTGCGGTGACCCGGGTGTGTGGTGGCCCTGCAAGGTCCTAGCTCACGCGGGCGGCCCTGCACTCTCGGCAGATCACCTACAGCGCCATCAGTGACGAGGTGCGGGACAAGCAGCTCTTCCCGGCCGTTCTGCGCACGGTGCCGGGCGCCGATCACCACATCGAGGCCATGGTGCAGCTGATGCTGCACTACCGCTGGAACTGGATCGTCGTGCTGGTGAGCAGCGACCACTACGGCCGCTACAACGGCCAGCTGCTCAGCGACCGCCTGGCCGGCCGCGACATCTGCGTCGCCTTCCAGGAGACGCTGCCCGAGCCGCAGCGCAGCCAGGCGGTGTCGCGGTGGGAGCGCCGGCGCCTGGAGACCATCGTGGGCAAGCTGCGGCAGAGCTCGGCGCGCGTCGTGGTCCTGCTATCGCCAGAACTGGTCCTGCACAACTTCTTCCGCGAGGTGCTCCGCCAGAACTTCACGGGCGTCGTGTGGATCGCCTCCGAGTCCTGGGCCATCGACCCCGTCCTGCACAACCTCACCGAGCTGCGCCACACGGGCACCTTCCTGGGCATCACCACCCAGAGCGTGCCCATCCCAGGCTTCAGCGAGTTCCGCGTGCGCCCCGCCTGGGCCGGGCCGCCCCCGCCCAACAGGACCAGACTGGGGGCCACCTGCAACCAGGAGTGCGACAGCTGCCTCGACACCACCGTGTCCTTCAACACCGTCCTCACGCTGTCCGGCGAGCGCGTGGTCTACAGCGTGTACTCGGCTGTCTACGCGGTGGCCCACGCGCTGCACCACCTCCTGCGCTGCACCCAGACCACCTGCTCCAAGCGGGTGGTCTATCCTTGGCAGGTGAGGCCCCGCCCACCGAGAGTCAGGGCCACACGGCGCAGGCGCGAGGAGCTGTTGTCATGGCGACCACGGCCCCCACGCTGGCTGGGTCCTGGGCAAACAGGCGGGAGGCCATGGGACACGCCCTGCCTCCAGACACATGGAACCCGCAGTCCTTCATGGTGACAAAATTTCTTTCTTGTTTAAAATTAATGTAATCACCGCCATCCGAGAGAGCATGCTCTGGCAGATTTGGGTGAAGTTCCCTGGAAGGAAGCCTGGTAGGCAGTGGGCACCCCGGCTCCCCTGACGTCTCTCCGGAGAGGCGGCCTTGGGGGAGGACGTGTGTGTGCAGCTGTCTGAGGCTCTGCCTTGGGTTTACGCATCTTCTCTCGTCCCCAGTCTGTATGATTCAGGGGAGTAAGGACGGGAGGACTCGCCTGCATTCAGACCTGGAATTTAAATCTGTAGTTTTCTGTTTTGCACCGTTTAGTTAGCTCTTTATAAAACTGCCCCTTTCTCTTAATATACATTTGTAACAAATGCATATACAAATATGCATTTGTAGGCTCTTTCCATAATTTGGCTATTGTTGAAAGTGCTTCTATGAACATTGGGGTACATGTGCCCCCATGCATCATCACTCCTGTATCCTTCGGGTAATGCCTAGCAGTAAAATGCAATTATTCTTTAAAGGGATTCTAGCCTCCACCAGCAGGATAT
The DNA here is from genome assembly GCA_004023785.1 of Mungos mungo. Lineage (NCBI taxonomy): Eukaryota > Metazoa > Chordata > Mammalia > Carnivora > Herpestidae > Mungos > Mungos mungo. The sequence continues at coordinate 9,863 of PISW01012131.1, forward strand.
TCTATTTTACTGTATGTCCTGCTACATTAATAATATATGTGATTATCGTGGGTGCTTTACGGTCTTTTAAGCATCCAGGAGGCACTGAGTGCCTGGTCTATATCACCCTAACTCGTGACCATCCTATGAGGTCACTAATCCACAGATAGAAAGGCTGAGACAGGAATCAAAGTGGCCTGTCTGGGGCAGTTTTAGCGGTAAGCAGCAGTCCGTGGCTTTGAACCCAGGTTGGCCCTTTGAAGCCCCTGATTTTCCCACCGTACTGTTCGGCTCTTCTAAGCCAACGCTGCAATAGCTGTGATGAAGGACCGGCTGACTTCTTTCCTCTCCAACAGTAGGGACCAAAGAGCACCCATCATAACAACCCATTTCCTGAGCACCTGCTATGGCCAGCGGGGCACTGTGGGCTCCCCGGACCCTGGTTAGAGTTGCTGTGTGTGTGTGTGTGTGTGTGTGTGTGTGTGAGGTGGCATCACCGGGAGTGAGAAGGGGCCAGGAAGGCACTGGACACTTTTGGGAGGAGAATAATGGTCTGGGTCATGTGATCAGGCCACTGTGACCAGAGAATGGGGGACAAGGGCAGCTGCAGGTGACACTGGGGGGCATCAGGTGCCCGATGAAGGAGTTGAGGCTTTGCTCTAGATGCAGTAGGAGCCCACAGGGAGTTCCAAGGCAAAGCACTGAAACTGCTGTTTTGGAGATAATCCGACAAGCCAATTTGGGGTTGAGGTGGAGGAGGGACAGGGACAGGAAGCGGGGAGCCCAGCACACATCACCCTATGGTGACATCACCCTATGGCAACATCACCCAGGGTATCACCTTATGGTGACATCACCCTATGGCAACATCACCCAGGCTCTCCACTGGTGTGAACGGTGGAAACGATGCCCTTTTGTGCAGACACGTTAGACCACGAGGCCCTCTGCTGAGGGTAGATGCCGCCCTATGGTGGGAGCACGGCCTGGTGACGGGTGAGCTGAGCTTGGGCCGTCCCTCTCCGTTACCCCACTTGTGTGGGGGGGCCCCCTACCCCAGTGCCGGGTCGTGCTGCGCCCCTCTGTGGATGTTTGTCATAACGCTTACCCCAAGTTGTTTTCATTGTATTTATTCACTTGCTTTCTTGTTTATTGGGTCTTCCCTACCACCCCCTCCTCCCAAACGTAGGCCGGACAGAGCAGGGACCTTTCAGTCCTGCCGTCCTATTCCGTGCTGTCTCCTGAGCTGCTGGAACTGGGTCTGGCTCAGAGCTGACTCTCAGTGGATATTTATTGAATAAATGAATGCATGAATGAATGAATGGGCCCCTCCTGTGTCCCAGCACTGTGCCAACCCCGCTCTGTGAATTATTAACTCTCTCCAGACACCCTGTGAATAGACACTGTTACTCAATGGTTGCTGCCCACATAGAGGTGAGGTGGGGGTTCAGAGGGGTGACGGTCACCCGCCTAGAAAGTGGCCAGGGGTGGTGATGTCCCAGGGCAGGGGCAGTGGGGATGGAGAGGAGGACAGCCCTTGGAGAGGCAGGGAGGAGGGAGAGGCCTGGGTGTAGGAGGGGCTTGGGGATGGGGAAGGCATGATTAGGGGGAGGCTGGGGAAATCCAGGCTGACAAATGTGAGGGGGCTCTGGCAGCACTTGACGGAATGATGGAGCATTGGAATTGCAAGGTGTTCTCAGCGTCCTTTTATTTTATTTAACGGGGTCAGGGCTGGTGACCGTGGGGCTCTAACGGGGACCGGCCAGCCAGGACCACAGGCCGGGGCATCTGCCATCAGCTCACCATCCGCACTCACTCTTCACTGCGTCCTTCTCTCTGCCTCTGTCCACCCCAGCATCTCAGCTTTCATCCATCTGTCCATCTCTTGGGAGGCAGAGCTTTGTCCTCAGGCAGACCTGGGTTTGAATCCAGCTTGGCCACCACTCGCTGTGCAACCTTGGGCAAGTTAATCAATCTCTCTGAGCCTCAGATTTCTCATGTGCTCAGTAGGAAGGGCTACTATGCACCCTGCGCGTTTTTGCGAGGACTAGCAATGATGTGCGCACATCACCTGGTCCCGAGTAGAAGGTGAATGTCCTCCTCTTTCTCCTCATTCACTTCTGACACCAGTGTCAGGACAGTAATAGTCCAGGCCTCCTCCCGGTCCAGAGAGTGGCAGGGACAGTACTTTCTGACCCCCTACCTTCGAGCCCTGGGGTTCCAGGTTGCTCAGCGCAGCCTGGCCAGGTCACTGTGGGGATGTGCCATGGACGCCTGGACCGGGTTCCCCGTGGGCCTCCACGGCATCCTAATCCCCAGCCAGAGGCCTCCCTCCTTCAGCTCCCAAGACCACTACCCTCAGTCCCAGCAACATGTGCAAATTCCCAAGAGGCTTCCAGAAGCAGGACCCCACTGCCTGGGCCTAGCGGGAAGAAGGCTGGGGCCCGAATCCCTTGGCTGGCTGGCTGTTGGTCCCCGAGGTGACGCGAGCTCTGGACCCCCAACACATAGCCCAACAGACTCTCTCATTTATGGAGGGAAAATCTAGGAGTCAGATTGATGGAGTGTCTACATTAGAAGCCTTTTCAGGGGCTGGGAGGGGGGATGTCTGCCCAGAGAGGTTCAGTGACTTGCCCAACATCACACAGCAAAATGAGGAAAGAGCTCAGACTGGAATTCAGGCCAAAGGAGGCCCAGTGCAAAGCGTATTCCAGTTTGTACCAGCTTCTGCATTCTCGGAGTGATGGGGTGGCACCGGGGAGGGACTGGAGAGTGGCCTCTGGCTGTGGGGACACAGGAAGCACCCGGGGGGCAGGCGCGAGTGTCGCCGACCCTTGCAGGTGAGAGAGGCGGTGGACTCTGGAGCCCAGGTATTGGGTCCCCGAGGGATGGCCGAGGTGACTGCCAGGGGGAAGGAGTAACATCGACACCTCAGCCGGAGGGGAGTACGTCCGCGTTCTCAGGCGCCGTGCCAAGCTCCCAACACTGGGACACTCATGTGTTGATTCAGAGCCCGCGGGACAGGGTATTTTTTGTCCCACTTTGCAGAAAAGGAGGTTCAGAGACAGGTCTGAGGCTCCGAGTGGGGGCAGAGCTGGTGCCTGAACCCAGCTGGGTCTGACCGCAGAGCCAGGCCGCATCTGCGGTCTCATTGCCCCCTTGCATGGGGTGGGGGGGTGGGGCGGGGGACACCAAGTCTCGTGGGATAGTAGAATCTCCCCCAGTTCTGGCCCGACTTCTGATGCCGCTCCATTTCCTCTCCCTGTGGCCCCTCTAGCTGCTTCAGGAAATCTGGAAGGTCAACTTCACCCTTCTGGGCCACCAGATCTTTTTTGACAAGCAAGGGGACCTGCTCATGGGCCTGGAGGTCATCCAGTGGCAATGGGACCTGAGCCAGAACCCTTTCCGGAGCATCGCCTCCTACTGCCCCGTGCTGCGGCAGCTGAGGGCCACCGGTGACGTCTCCTGGCACACGGCCAACAACACGGTCAGCTCGCGGAGGGCCGGTGGGCGGGCCGGGCGCTGGGGCTGGGCACCGGCTGGTGCAGGGGTGGCAGGGGCCCTGGTGAGGTCCCTATTTGTGGGTGTCCCTGCCATTGGCTCAGCTCTGTGGAAGTCTCCGGCTTTCTGACGCCTCAGGGCCCAGGGGCTCAGGGGCTGAGCTAAGTGAACCTTTGCTGGACGCGTGCGTGCTCAGGACTTCAATGCTCGTGTCGACCTAGGAAGTAGATGCCACTATCCCTCCTATTTTATGGGTTGGAAGACTGAAGGCACAGAGTGGTTGCATGACCTGCCTAAGGCCACACAGCTTTTGCCTGTCTCTATACACAGCATTCAGGCTACATCCTATCCATTAATGCCCACAGTCTGGGGACAGTAGCTGTGCCCTCAACTGTGTCTGACATCTGTCTGTCTAAAGCTCCTTTGTGTTACCCTCTTAGATTACAAGCTGTCAGAATGGCCGCCGACGTGGGGAGGGATAGAGACCCAGGGGTTGGTGGGGTGGGGAGGCATCTAAAAGTTCAAAGAGCCAGGCTGCCCGGGTGGCTCAGCTGGTGAAGCATCTGATTTTAGATCTCAGCTCAGATCTTGATCTCAGGGTTGTGAGTTCAGACCCTGTGTCTGGCTTCATGCTGGGCGTGGAGCCTACCTAAAAAAAAAAAAAGCTCCAAGTGCCTTGACCAGTCCCCCCAACATACCGCACGCTTTACCCCGGTTTCTGGGGTGCCTGGTGCTGCTAGTTCCTGAGCTTTTGGGGAGATTTATGGAGTCCGTTGGGTTGGTGTCTTTATTGGTTTGCTAGGGCTGCTGTCATAAAGGGCCACAGTCTGGGGACCAGAAGTCCAAACTCAAGCTGTCAGTCGGGTTGGTTCCTTCTGAGGGCTGTGAGGGAGAATGTTCCAGGCCTCTCTCCCAACCTCCGGTGGGTAGGTGGCCATCGCTGGCTTTCCTTGGCTGCGGTTTTCTCTGTGGTCAGCTCCACGGGGCACTCTCCCTGGGGGTGTGTCTGTCGCCAAATCTCCCCTTTTATAAAGGGGTCTGTCATATTGGAGTGGGGGCCCGCCCCCCTCCAGGATGCCCTCATCTTCACTAATTACATCTGAAATGATCCTACTTTCAAATAAGTTCACATTTTTAGGTCCTGGGGTTTCAGGCATCAGGGAACTTTGAGGGGACGCAAGTCCACCAATAGCAGTGTCCTCACCTGGGTATTTTTTTTTTTTTAATTTCCTGGAAAGCAGAGCCTGAGGCAAGGGTTTCTGTGGAGATAGTTTCTCCCAGGATACGCTCTGTGGGAACAGGAGTGGGTGAGGTGGGAGAGTCCATTAGGGGTAGAGAGAAAGTCATAGAAGGGAGTGTTGAGCTCAGTCTTACCAGGACCTTCTGAGGGGCCACTTTAGAGTTGGCCCCAAGGAAAGGAAGAGGATGGAATGGATCCATTGGTCTGTACCACCCCCCACTCCCAGCTGTGGTCCAAGGTCACCGCCTAGGGGTTAACTTGTTTGTGCTTCCAAGGCCACATGTGTAGGGGTGCCCAGCAGCTTCCCACTAGCATCTGGCACCACAGCCCCAGGGCACAGAGCAAAAGAGACCGAGGGCAACTTAGGGGACAGGCTGTAGGTAACACCTGTGTGGGTTGGTTGCCATGGCAACGGCAAGCAGAAAAGGTGGGCTGAGAAACCATGAGGGAGGCCACGGGAGGTCCCCTCCTCGCTGTGCTCACTGTGAAGGCGTCCTCCCCCAGCCTGCTGGTCTCTTTGCGCGGACTTGAGGGGACACCGCGGGGACTTGAGGGGACACCGTCACTGGCCCTGCAGCTGCAGCGGGGTCCGGGTGGAGCCGGCGTTCCTCATCTCTCCCTTCCGCCGTCCATGCTGGAGTCCTTCGCCCTCTGCCACTTGGCTGGTGGGGTGTTCCAGACATTTGTCCCCAGCTGCCCGAGCCTGTGGTGGCCTCATCCCTGCCGGCCTGTGGTGGTGGCAGGTGTCCAGCAGCAGTGATGACCGGGCTGCTGCGGGGAATCTTCTGGATTCCAGACCTACTCCTTTCTACCCTTTTGTGTGGGTAGACCTGGCCCCCCCCCCACCACTAACCCAAGCCACTGACCTCCTCCTCTCTTGGCTTTCTCGTTCCCTGGCGTGCGGCCCCTGAAACAGCCAGGTGGCACCTCACACCCATCTTATCTGCCGGTGGGCGTGCTCCCTCCCTGGAGGCCTGAGTTCTAGAAGAGTCCCGCTGGTGGGGCCGGGAAGCACCAGCTCTACCGTGAGCCCCCAGAACAATGGTGGCCGTGGTGGCGGCTGGGCCCACGTGTTCTAGCTGTTGGGGCCACAGCGCTGTGTACCTGCTTTTCAGTCAGTGTTTACAGCTCACCCTAAAGGGCGGTGTCCCTACCCTGGAGGTGTCGTCCGTCCCCCAGCTGGTACATACCGTCGTTTTATCAGACGGGATGCTCCCTGATGATGCTGTGGAATGTGTTGGGATCGGTGGATCCCATGGACAAGGGGTCTCTTGTCTGAGCTGATTTCATGGGGGACCAATGACAGTAACTCGTTGGGGTGCTGCACAGCAGACGGGGGGTGGGGGAACGCGTCCTTACACAGATGAGACAGTGCCCCCTCCAGGGACGACGGCACCTGACGTTGGTACTGTGCCAGCATCTGTGTAGAATGGCCCCAAATCAAGGGCTCAGTGTGGGTTCCGCGCTGGAAGGGTAGGTGTTCGGCCGTGGCAGTAGCTACGCCGACCATGGAGACAGGAAGCCCAAGGCGCTGAGCTCCCGTCCACGGCCTCCAGCCTTGACACCGCGGGCACTCGGTGCAAGCCCGGGGAGGCTGACGACAGGGGCCGCTGACCTGTTCCCGAGGTTCCCTCCTTTCCATCTGGTTCTTCGTCACTCCCTGTGTTCTCGCACAGGCATTGGCCTGAGATGCAAAGATGGTCGTGCCTTGTGCTCCCTCCCGTAGATCCGTGCACACGCCTCTCCACCCAGACCATGTCTTCTCCACTCTTCTGGTCTCGCTCAGGGCCCCTGAGCAACCGGCCAGGCCACCCATCACTGCCCAGCAGCCCGGGGAATAGCCGCACTCCGGGGCCTTTCTCCGTGCACACATGTTGTGCTGGCAACTCCACCCCTGGGGGACAGTTCCCCTCATTACCGCCCTTTGGGGGCGCCCCTGGGAGAGGACCTTAGTGTGGCAGCGGTCCGTGTTGAGCTCATGTTAATACTTCAAGCTGTGAATGGATCGCCTGCGAATCACTGACTTAAGAAACATACATGTCCCCCCCGCCCCCCGGGCCGGCTTTGGCCTGATCCTAAATGTGCCATTTCCGTTGCATGGACATTTGCCACTCTTCCTGCCTGACCACACGACTCAGTGCATCTGAGGGTCCCTTGATGTCCTGAGGCCATGTGCTGGTTGTCCTCGAGGGCCCAGCAGGACGCCGGGAGCTGATTTTCAAAGAGAGGGTGGTACTCTGCGGGGGAAGGCGTGCAGTCTCTGGTCTTGGGTCTTGTCCCCCGCAGGCGACACTGACATCAGCAGATCTGCTTGACCTTATGGCCTGGGTGGCCAGGACACGTGTCCTGCAGCAAAGGCCTTCCTCCTCCGGGCTTGGCACTGTCTGCCTGGACACTGGAAGTCATCTGAGCCCCCTGATGGATGTGAGTTGGAGTGGTATTTCCAAGAGCGAGTTTTGCTGTCCCCCAAATCTCAAGAGGTTCGCCAAGTGCCATACATCTCTAATGGTAGAAGGCGGAAGATGTCACCACTTGTTCTTTTGCACAGAGAGGATGTCCTGGCCTTTCCCAGACCACGGGAGCCCTGAAGGCATCACCGGTGTGGCCGGGCCCTTATCATGCACCCACGTACCTAAGGACCCATGTCTTACCTGGCATAAAGGGTGCTTCCTACTCACCAGATCCCGTGGCTACGGTGCCATGAGTGAAGCATGGGTGGCATCACGTTCTGAAGGATGTCAGTGGTCCAGTTCCGCGTGGACCAAACCAGGACAGAGAAGAGTAAACTTAGCTGTGTAGGAGACAGTAAGTGGCAGTGATCTGAAAGCTCTCTCCTCTTTTAGTGAGTCACTTGTGGCTGTACGGTCCCTTCTAAGTACTGAGTTCACTGCCTTCTATAAGTTTTGGTATATATTAATGTAACAATTTTTTAAATGTTTATTTTAGAGAGAGAGAAAGAGAGAACAAGTGCAAGCAGAGAAGGTGCAGGGGAGGAGGGGGACAGAGGATCAAAAGCTGGCTCCATGCTGTTAGCACAGAGCCTGACACGGGGCTCAAACCCATGAACCGTGAGATCATGACCTGAGCCAAAGTCAGATGGACGCTCAACTGACTGAGGAACCCAGGTGCCCCTACAATACATTTTTCCATTATGGGAAAAACCTGCATAACGTAAGATTTACGACTTTAACCATTTTTTTTACAAATTTTTTTTTTTATTGGGGCAACATATACATAAATAGTTTACCGCCTTAACCATCTTAAATTACACTGTTCAGGGGTATTAGGTACATTCACGTTCTTATCATCCATTACCACCCTCCATGTCCAGAACTCTCCATCTTCAAAACAGAAACCGTATCCTTTCTTCTACACTGACTCCCCACTCTTTCCTCCGTCCAGCCCCTGGAGCCACCATTCCACTTTCTGGTCCTATGAATTTGACTCAGAACCTCATATAAATGGAATCACAGAGCATTTGTCTTCTTGCGACTGGCTTATTTCACGGGACATCATGTCCTTAGATTCATCCATTCTGTGGCACGTGTCAGGATTTTCCTCCTTCTTTAGACTGAATAATCCGTTACAGGTGTCTAGCACACTTCACTTATCCGTTCATCCATCGTAGACCTTGGGTTGCTTCTCCATGTAAGCTCTCGGGAATCACGTGGCTCTGAACATGGGTGTACAAATACCTCTTTGAGTCTCTGCTTTCAACCCTTGCGTGTATACACCCAGAGGGGTAAGCTGGATCACGTGTTCATTCTGGTGTTAATTTTTTGAGGGACCGCCGTGTGTCTCCCTACACGGCCATACCAGTCTACATTCCCGGCCGGGAGCCAAGAGGTTCCGGTCCCTCCACATCCTCGCCAACACGGATCATGACCCGTTTTGTGATAGTAACCGTCCTGACGCGTGTAGGCTGGTCTCTCACTGCAGTTTTGATTTGCGTTTCCCTAAGGATTACTGGTTGAGCATCTTTTCAAGCGCTTGTTCGCCGTTGGTGTATCTTCTTTGGAGAAATCTCTATTCAAGTCCTTTGTCCATTTCCGAGTTAAGTTATTAGGTTTTAGGAGTTCTTTATATATCCTGGATATTAATCCCTCGGTAGAGGCACATATGCAGATGCTGTCTCCCGTTCTGTGGGATGCCTGGTTACTCTCTCTGCAAATCACTCCCTGTCGTTTGGTGGACAAAGGTTGTAGATTTTCACGGATCCTACCCAGGAAGTCATTGCCAGATGCAGTGTCATGGGACTTGTGCCCCGTGTTTCTTTCCGGCAGTTTTTACGATTTTAGGTCTCCCAGTGAAGTCCGGGCTCCATTTTGAGGTGACCGCGTGTGGCATTAGGTCCAACTTTATGCTCTTGTAAGTGGCTATCCAGTGTCCCCAGCACCATTCCCTGGAAACACGGTCTTTCCGCCACTGAATGAATGGCCTTGGAGCCCCTGTCAACAATCACTGGACCGTATGTGTGAGGGTTTGTGTCTGGACTCTCTGTTCTCTTTTATGGGTCTGTACGTCTGTCTTTATGCAGGCACCATATTGCTTTGGTTACGTGGTTTTGCAGTTAAGCGTTGAAGTCGGGAAATGTGCATCCTCCGGTTTTGTTCGGGTTCACGATGGTGGTGGGTCTGCAGGGCCCCTTGAGACGCCATCTGGATTTTAGGGTGGGTTTTGCCCTCCCCCCCAAAGTGAAGTCGTTGCCTCCCACCGCTGCAAAGTCCAGGACTGGACCATGAGGCTTCAGGTGTGGAGGGAGCCAGGATCTCACTCTCCCCAGATCTCAGTTCCTTCCTTGGGAATGTTGCCCCTTCCTTGGGATATGGTGCCTGCCTGCTAGCAGCCCCAGAGCCGCATCTTATCTGCCCGCCAATCTCAGAAAGTCTCCGTCTCCATAGTTGCCTGCTGTTAGCTGAAGAAGGTGGGCTGGGCCTCAGGCAGGCCGAACTAAGAGGGTCCCTACAAAGGTCCAGTTCCAATGGCAATCCCGCTCCCCCCTCCTCCCAGAGAGGGGCCAGGCTGCCTGTCCCGAGCATCCTGCTAGTTGGGCTCAGGCTCTCTGCCCTCCTCCCTCCAGATCCCTGTGTCCATGTGCTCCAAGGACTGCCAGCCTGGGCAGAGGAAGAAGCCTGTGGGCATCCATCCCTGCTGCTTCGACTGTCTCGACTGCCTTCCGGGCACCTTCCTCAACCGAACTGCAGGTGAGACTTGCAGACCCGCACCCCTGCCCCGCCCCGCCCTGGGTCTCTCAGGGCCCTTCATCTGTGGCGGGGTCTCTGGAGTCTCATCCCGGGGCCACAGGTGTCCAAAGGCCAGGGGCCCTGTCTGATTCTGCTTGTATCTCCCTAACAGGTGGTGTAGAGAAAAATCTTCAGTGCACGCTGTTGGGGGTGGGGGAGAAGGAACAGCCCTCAGCCAGGCGAGGCTGTGACTGACCCCCACTGCACACGCATGTCGCTGAGGGCCCAGGGGGTCAGGCCAGGGAATGTCCACCGGATGGATGGATGGATGGATGGATGGATGAATGAATGAGTGAATGAATTAATGAATGAACAAACAAGTGAATGTCTCTGTCCTTAGAAGGAATGTTATCTCTCTGGCCTCCCGAGTGCCTAGTGTGTTCAGAGCATACAGCGTTTGCTCAGCACGTGTGTATTGAGTGCCGTCCTTGATGAGAAGAATGGACATCTCTGCCTATAGACCGTACACTCCAGGAAGGTGGGGACTGTCATCTCTCTGTCCACATTAGTGTTTAGCACAGTTCGCTGTTGGGGCTCAAAGTATTTTTTTCACGACTTTACAGATCAGGAAATTAAATGGTTGCATCCATCTACCAATCAGAGCACTAACTACGTGTCCAGGGGAGCCTGGGGCCCAGAGAAGGTGCTCAACAAGTTTGTTGAATGATTTCACAGGCCTCCCTCTCGTAACTGATCAGTCGCCTGAAGTCAGGGGGCTGGGTTTTATCCCCGTCTGTGGCCTCCTGTCTCGGGTGTCTATCACAGTGGGCGGTGCTCAAAAACCAATTTAAACAAACGGTTGAGTGTCCATCTCACCAGAGGGTACAGTCTTGGAAGGAAGGCATTACAGTTGTTAGGCTCTAAGTCAAGGGGACCTTGGTTCACATCCTGACTCTGTAACTTTCTGGTTTTGTAACTGCCCAGCCGACCCTCTGATTCTGCATCTGTGAAATGGGGTTGCAGTGAGGAGGTGATGGGCCAGCGGATGTGAGGGACGCAGTGAGTGGTGGCTGTGCCCTTGGCTCGCCCCCCACCCCCCACCCCTACAGCCCGGCCCGGTGCAGGTGCAGAGGATGTGGGTGCTGGGAAGGTGGGTGTGGCTGACGGGAGCTGCTGTGGGCCCTTGCAGACGAATTTGACTGCCAGCCCTGCCCAAATTACGAGTGGTCCCGCAGGAAGGACACCTCCTGCTTCAAGCGGCGGCTGGCCTTCCTTGAGTGGCATGAGGCGCCCACCATCATCGTGGCCCTGCTGTCCGTCCTGGGCTTCCTCAGCACCCTGGCCATCCTGGTCGTCTTTTGGAGGCACCTCCACACGCCCGTGGTTCGCTCGGCCGGGGGCCCCCTGTGCTTCCTGATGCTGACGCCGCTGCTGCTGGCGTACGCGATGGTCCCCATGTACGTGGGGCAGCCCACGTTCTTCAGGTGCCTCTGCCGCCAGACCTTCTTCACGCTCTGCTTCACCATCTGCATCTCCTGTATCGCCGTGCGCTCTTTCCAGATCGTCTGCGTCTTCAAAATGGCCAGGCGCCTCCCGCGTGCCTACAGCTACTGGGTCCGCTACCGCGGGCCCTATGTCTTTGTGGCGTCCTTCACGGTGCTCAAGGTGGCCATGGTGGCGGGCAACGTGCTGGCCACGACCGCCAACCCCACCGCTCGCCCCGACCCCGACGACCCCAAGGTCATGGTTCTCTCCTGCAACTACCGCAAGGCGCTGCTGTTCAACACCAGCCTGGACCTGCTTCTGTCCGTGGCGGGATTCAGCTTCGCCTACATGGGCAAGGAGCTGCCCACCAACTACAACGAGGCCAAGTTCATCACCTTCTGCATGACCTTCTACTTCACCTCCTCCGTCTCCCTCTGCACCTTCATGTCCGTCTACGAGGGGGTCCTGGTCACCATCCTGGACCTCTTGGTCACGGTGCTCAACCTTCTGGGCATCAGCCTCGGCTACTTTGGCCCCAAGTGCTACATGGTCCTCTTCTACCCGGAGCGCAACACGCCCGTCTACTTCAGCAGCATGATCCAGGGCTACACCATGGGGAAGGACTAGCACTGCCCATCGGCTGCCCAAGGGGGCCGAGGGCTCCGGCCTGGGCGATGGACACTGGGGGACTTGCTTGTTCAGCCCCAGCTGGGAGCAGAGATGCCAGCCCTATTACTCACTCCCTCTCCAGGTTCTCTGCATCCTGGCCATTTTCCCCCACCGCCTAGAAATAGTCACACTTTCCCTATAGCTGTTTGGCTCTCCAGGCACAGCCACCCATTCTAGGGGAAGGATCGGGGTGACCTACTTCTTGGTCTCCAAGACAGAGATGGATTTAAGCAGCCTACAGTCGCCATCTGGTGGTCATGGCGGGTGTCTGCAGGTTCTGGCTCCTTCCCTTCACCCCCCGTTCAGCCTGGGGGACAGCTGGGCTGGAAGGCTGGGCCGGGGCTGGTGTTGGGCGTGAAGGTCATTCACCACCTGCCCACGTGTCTGCATCTCACATCCCAGACTCCCCCCAGAGCCTGGGACCCAGCTTCTCTGAGTAATGGCTGCGCACAGGGGCTGCTTCGTAAATGCTTATGAATAAACCTCACGGGAGAAATGAAGGCGTTTCCTTCCTGTTTCCAGAGGTTCCCCCCCCCCCCCCCCCCCCGCCCCAAGAAAAAAGATTGGGATCGGAGACCTCCGTTTCCACTTCCGCGTACTTTGGGCCAATTCTATTTACTGTTTCGGAGCCTACACGCCCCCCTCTCTAAAATAGGAACAATTCACACGCTGTGCGTCAGCCCATCCGACAACAAATTATATTAAAAAAAAAATGAATAAAATAGGAACAGTAACTACTTTGCAGGGACATTGGAGGATCAGAGAGAATGGGTGTGAAGTGCATACAGTAGGTACTCAATAAATGCCAAGCAATCCAAGTCCACACGTCTCTTGACCTGTCAGGCTTCAAAAGAAGGTTGTGTTTCCTTTTTACATATGTTCTAGTTCGGGGTCCTCACCTCGGGAGGGAACTGCCCTGCCCCCAGCAGATTCTGGGCGCTGTCCTGGGGAGCGTGGGCCTCCCATATGCCCAGAGCCACCCTGGCACCGCGGAACCGAGGAGACGCTGTCATGCTGAGTGGCGCTGTGCCCGTGCCCGTCAACCCCGACGGCGGGAGGAGCCCTGACTTCTCTGGATGAGGGTCAGAGCCGGCCTGTCCCCGCTCGCCAGGGAGCCGGAACTGCAGTGCCGCTGCCTCTGAGCTGCAGAGGCTGAGTGACCGGCTCAGGAATCCGTTACTGGGGTGACCTTGTGACTGTCTCAGGACGCCCCCGGGAGTGATTTCTAGATTGGCCCAACACCGGCCCTGGCAGGAGCAACTTCCGGAAGCTTCATGTGCGGCTGGGAGGGCAGGACTAGCTCCCTCCTGTCCTGACTCAGTCTCTTTCATGCTTCAAGGTGGCGGGTGGTGGGATCCGCTTTGAGCCATCTGGAGTTTGGGAGAACAGCCTTCATATTTTGGGGCAGCTTCTCCACGGTGGCAGTGAGAGGCAGGCCGGATCCTTCCTGAGCCCTTTCCAGAGCTGGCCCATCGCAGGCGCTTTATGAACACCGACCGGACGGCTGTCCCCGAGCTGGTTTCACCTCCTCCTCCACCACTGTCCCCTCCGGCCGCCGCATCAGTTGCATTCACCTCCTGTGGACTTGGGTGCTGGGTCCTGAGAGGCATCTAGAAATACAACGACAGGGGCGCCCAGGTGGCTCAGTCGCTTGAGAGCCTGACTCTTGATTGCAGCTCAGGTCACAATCCCAGGGTCATGGGATCGAGCCCTGCACTGGGCTCCGTGCTGAGCCTGGAGCCTGCTTCAGATCCTCTTTCTCTCTCTCTGCCCCTCACCCCTGCTCTCTGTCTCTAAAATAAAAATAAATAAATAAAAAATAAAAAGAACTATAAGACTCTGCTCACAGTCGATGAGGAGGCAGCTAGCACGAATTACCCGCCCTGACGGCCTCGCTGCATTGTCCACCGTGTCCTCCCAAACCCTGTCAGTCAGTCGGGTACTGTCAGCGTCCCTGCTCCGCAGGTGGGAAACCTCCCAGCCCCTCACAGCCTGGCCCAGAGCCATGGTCCTCTGGGGAGCAGGTGCGGGGAACCCAGTCATGGTCATGGTCATGGAGGGCAGGACTCTAGGGGGGAGGCTGGCCTTTGGAAAGAGCGACCAAGGGCGGAGAAGTGCTTGGGGTGGGGGCAGGAAGTCTGCGTGTGGAGAGAGCAGGTGGGGAGCGCAGGAGCAAAGGTGGGGTGCCAGAAGCCCCTGGGGGCAGCCCGAGTGGGAGCACATGGCTGAGGCGGCTGGTGTGGGAACTGGGCTTGGACCTGACCTTGCTCACTGGCGGAACCTGTGCACACGCTGGCTTGCTCCCTCTGGGGTCCCCTGAGTCACTGCTCCTGGCCCTCCCTTGCCTCGGGTCCTCTTCCTACAGTCCTGAGCGCCCACCCAACTAGACGACTGGAGATGGCTGGGGAAGACCCCAAGGGGGAGCTATTGCGCGTGTGCACCCCTACTCCGTGCCCTGCTCTTGCCTCCCTGGGTGTGGGGGGGGAGGGGACCCCACCCAGCCCCCAGCTTCCAGGAAGCAGGTCTGCGCCCTGTCTGTTCCTGGATGTGCCCATGGCCCGTCCCCCTCACCCTCGGGACCAGACCGTCAAGCTCAGGGAGTTTTAAGCTCTGAATTCTCTCTTCTTGAGAGCTTCTGATGCCTTGGTTTACATTTTTTTAAAAAGAGATAATGACCTCCTTTTCCTGGTTCTGCCTCACGGACCTCCATTCGCGAGGGAAGCCTGGAATCCCACGGCCCTCCGAGGCACCCAGCCCTCCCCCTACAGCTGCCCCGAGCTGAGATCTTAATCCTCTCTTGTTCCCCTCCAGTGACGGGAGGCTCACGGAGGACACGCCAGCTGTTAGAAATTTTCCTTAGATGGACTCAAACCACACGTGGGAATTTCCACTTACGGACATCAGTTCCGTCTTTGGGGGCCGCAAATTAAATCTTTCGTCTTGCTCACGATGATCTTTTATACCTCATGACAAAAAGACTAGTGGCCTCTCGAGGCGTGCTGCACACGGGACCCCTAGTCCCCACAATGAGCCCACCCTGCAGGGACCAGCGACCCTGCCGGCACCCCTTTCTCTCACCCCACCCTGCCTGGCGGCCCCCCTGCTCCCAGGAGAGATCTCTGTTGTTCAAGGGATGCTGACTCCGTCCTGACTCCAGGGGACGGAGGCAGGGGACCCTGGCTGAGGGCTGGTCCACTCAGAGGGAGTTTCGGGAAGTTTCCTGGGACGAAGATTCCGTCTGTAGGAACTGGCAAGGCTGAGACGCAGCGGCTGGGGGCAACGCGGTGGGACCACAGGGCAGGTCCGCCTTAGAAGAAAGCTGGACTTCGCAGAAGGCAAAGCGCGAAGATGGAAAGATGTCCCTGGAAGCTTCGGAGCCGAAGGACCGTGTGGGGAGACAGCATGTCCTCCCAAACCTCCCACGAGTCCTTCAGCTGCCTGCGGTAGTTTGCGTTGGGTTTTCTCTCACTTGCGACCCAACACGTCCGTATCTTACAGGAAGAGGAAACCGAAGCTCAGAGAGGCTGATTAACTTGCTCAGGGTCACCCAGCTTGCAAGTCGGGGAGCTGGGACTTGGAGAACTGGGGGTGGGGAACGGCTCTCATGTCCTCCAACCTTCCCCCCCTTTTTGTCTAAAGCTTGTCCGTTGCTCTCGGGACCTGATGTTGAGCACCATTCTCGTCCCTCCGTTGGACACGCGCTCTCTGACCTGTGTCTCTTAAGAGTATCTCTCAGGCTTCCTCCTTGGGACCCTGACTCCCTTCCCGCACCAGTCCAGCTGACTGACACCCCCCGCAACCCGGTCTCGGTCGCAAGCTTCCCCAGCTCAGACGCCTTCCGTGGCTCCCCAGTGCCTATAGGACAGCGCCCGGTGTCCTCCGTCCCTCGATGAAGAGTCAGGTGCTTTGTGCTTCAGAATCCGGCTCCTGCCACCCCTGACCCCCCACCCAGCCTCACCCCCTAGTGGGATCCGGGCTGTTCCCCAAACACAGGCCTGGCGTCATACCTGTGCTCAGGCTGCCCCTTCTCTCTTGTCCCTGCTGGACTTGCATTTATTCCTGAGGCCCAATTCAGACACTGCCTCCCCGGGGAAGGCTTCTCTGCCCGGGGGGCGGGGTGGGGTGCAGAGGAAACCCTGGCACTCCCAGGGCTGCTTGAGCTTGACCCTCACTGGCCCCAGCTGTGACAGGCTGCTGCCTGTCCGGTTTCTGAGCACCTGAGTCGGGCCAGGCCGTTCTCTGCATGGCCTGCCTGTCACCTGCAGAGTCACCTTCCACGCACTGGCTGCTCGAGGCTCCGGGCACTTGTCAGCGGGCAGTGAAACGTGGGGGACTTTTGCAGGGGCTGGTTTCCCACCTGGTGGGAGCAGGAGGGACCTGGCTGCAGTCTGGGGCCCAGGGGCTGGGCTGGGCTAAATGTGCCACCTTCCCCGGTGGCTGGGCTGCAGGGGGGCTGGGGGGGTGGCAGAGGGAGGGCAGGAAGCTGGAGCTTGGCCTCCCAGGCAAGGACAGGTTGGTGGTAAAGTCCTCGGGAGCCTCTCTAGTCTTCCATCGCCCCCGACTCCTCCCTCTCATCCTGCCTCCAATCTGTGAGCCACACTGTTGGCTGTGCCTTCAGAATAGAGCCTCGACCCGGCTTCCGGCAACAGGCTCCAGGTGGAGCCCCTGCTTCTGCCCTGGCCCCTGCAGAAGGTCCCTTCCTATCCCTCCTCTGCTCAGCACCCGGGGCTCCCCATCTCTCTCAGATGAAGAGCCATGGTCCTCGTGCTGGCATTTAGACCCTCAGGGCTCCCTGCCACCTCCCCTCCCTTGCTGTGCACACCCCTCCCTCTACGCCCCTCCACAGCCACGCTCGGCTTCCTCACCACTCCCATACGTGCCATGTGTGTGCCTCAGGGCCTTTGCACTGGCTGTTCCCTCTTCCTGAAATGCTCTTCCTCAGCTTGTCACATGGCTGGTTCTTCATTCATTTTTCCTTCCTGCTTAGCTTTTCCCCTTAACACGTCCCAGTAACACACCATACATTTTACCTCCTTGAGTATTGTTTTAATCCCACAATAAACTGTAAGTTCCGCGAGGGCAGCGAGTTTCATCTGTTTTGTTCACTGATGCATCTGCCCAAGCGCCTAGAAAGGTGTCTGGCACAGAGCAAGGCTCTCAGCAAATGCTGGCCGAGTGAGTGAGTCAATGAACGAGGCAGAATTATAAACGGATCATGTGGTTAGACACCAGGAGAAACAGGTGCGGGTTGGGAGGTGAGGAAGGTCATGGTCAGGGTGAGCCGTTTAGGTCCCTGAGCAAGGGAAGGGCGTGGGACGTTGGCATTCATTCACTAACAGTAGTGAGCCCTCCAGAACCAGGTACCTGCAGCTCCGAGGATATGGGGTCGCCCAAGAGGAAGGTCCCTGCATCCAGGCAGCTTGAGTTCCCGTGCAGGACCCAGGACGCCAAAGGGGGGAGATGAAGGGAGAGAGAAGGGAGAGGGGTGGTGGGATAGAGAGGGAGAGAGAGAAGTAGAGAGGGAGGGAGCGGAAAGGAG
>PISW01012132.1:0-34788 GCA_004023785.1 Mungos mungo
GAGGAGGGAGCTGGCTGGGGGGGCCTCAGGGTCAGGAGGAAGCTGGCTGGGGGGGGCCCCTCAGGGTCAGGAGGGGCCCCAGGTCAGGAGGGAGCTGGCTGGGGGTCCCCCCAGGGTCAGGAGGGGAGCTGGCCTTGATGCCCCTAAGTTGCTGCCAGGCAGGAGCGAGTTTCTCTTGTTAGCGTATTGGTTCTGCTTCATCTCAGCGGATCTGCAGGTGTTTCTCCCGACGCCAGGGCCCAGTGCTGGGAGACGGTGCCGAGGTGAGGTGGTCTTTTCCCTCAGGACTCAGCGAAGCATGATTTCCTTCCTTTGGGGACAGAGCCTCAGGCATTTGCTGTGCTGACGACTCCTTTATTCTGACGCCTGTGGAGTCTCCTTGACTGGAAAGCAGAATGTGACTTTCATTTCTGGTTGCACTATTGGTTCCTGAGGACTTGTGCCACTGAGGCGAGAATGTCTGGGGTCGCCACACGGTGCATGTGTGTCCGTGTGCCTGGAGGCGTGTGCGAGTGCACAGCGGACCCACGGCCCTGAGGCCCCGCGACCCCGGCCGCCCTCCGCGCAGTGTCCGCAGGTAAGACTAAGGATAAAACTGTTAACACATGCCCGAGAGCGGGCTCTTCGGTGGCTGGTGCTTACACACGATCTATTCATTTCCCTCTTGTTTTCTAGGGACCATATGTTTCTAGGGACCATATGTCTGTAAATGAATCCGATTATGGTCAGTGTGAGTGTGTGTCGTGTCTGGAGCCAGAATTAGTTACCGGGACTTTACAGTTCTCTCCTCTCTCTGTCTCTGACGCTCTATGTATACACGCGTGTACATGCACACGTATGTAATTACACATGTACAGTTCACCCTTGACCAGCACACGGGATTAGGGGCACTGACCCGCGCACACTCAAAAGTCCATGTGCAGCTCTGACTTCTCAGAAACTTCCCTGCTAATAGTCTGTTGACCTGAAGCCTCATGAAAACATAAACAGCTAATTAACACGTATTTTATGTCGTGCGTATCATGTACTATACATTCTTACGACCAAGTAAGCTGGGGAAAAGACAATGTCATTAGGACGATCAGAAGGAAGAGGAAATTCATTTGCAGGATGTACTGTGTTTATGAAAGCCCCCACGCCCAGGCGGCCCCTGCACCGCGCAGCTGTGTGGTTCGGAGGCGAACTGTAAACTCAGTCTGAGGGTCAGTCCCTGGGTCTCCGTCAGTTCAAGCTCCTCTCGGTTCTGAAGGCAGTTGCGTTCTCCCGGCTTTGATTAAAATACTGGGGGTGGCACCATGGGTCATCACGGTGCGTTTGCCCCGGGCCAGGCCCTCCGAATGGTAAGATGCTCTGTGGGTTCACGGATCTCTCCCCAGCCAGGAAGGATTTCTTAAGATGTCAAAATGTCAAAATATACGGAAAGTAATCCCAGAGGCCACGGGCTGCGCTGCAGATCCTGGGGTGGTGTGCACCTGGCCTGAGCCGCCGGCTGAGACCCGCACCCTTCCACCTGCGGGAGCTCAGGGGGCGCTTGCATGGGGCGACCCCAGGCTCCGGGGCCCCAGCACAGGACAGGACGGCAGTGCCGCGTGACCGCTCAGCCGCCATTGTACAAAGACACAAGAACATGGGAGACAGAGAGGAGGCCAGTGTTTGGTGGGGGTGGCAGCAACAGGGGCCTGTGATGGAGGCCCGCCCCGAGCCTCAGGGGACGCCCAGTACCCCCACCCCCGGGCCACCGCGGCTGTGTCTCTTCAGGTTACTAGCATTTCCTGGCATTTCGCATAGAACGGGGAGCACACAGCACCGACTCTTCATCTGACCACTCTCCTGCCGCACAATCATGCAGGGATTCGTGCGAGTCACTGGGTGCATCCGCAAAGCACAGGTCAACCGGTTTCTTTATCCCCCAAGGCGCATTCTCGGACATGACAGCCCCACGGCCACACCCACCCCTCAAGCTCCTGGTGGATGATAACAGCATCTAGGACAGGATGTTGAGGGTCTCATGATCTGGGAGGACATGGAGTCTAAGTCCCGTCGTGCGTGGCCTTGCCGGGGAGCAAAGGGCCCCTGGAGTCCACAGGCTGGAGTTCATCTGTGCCCCTCCCCTGCGGCCGGGCTGTGTGGCTGTGGATTCTTGGTCTCAGTGTCCCACTCCCTGGGCTCCGAGGGGCAGTCACTTGCTAATTGTATGGCCCAGGCCATCTGGCTTAACTCGCCTGCCTCCATTTCCCCAACTGTGATACCAGCATGAACGGTCCTGCCTTCCAAGTGTGCATGGCTAACAGGTGGCGGCCGTCTTCCTCTCTGCGTGCATCCCACGCCCCGCCCAGCCCAGGGGTCAGACACCACAACTGGATGGTTGGGAGGGGCCTTCTTTCCTTGGCTCCCTGTGGTTTTCACTCCAATAACTCTAAGCGGGGAGGAGGGCTCTGCTTTTAAATGATGTTCAGGGTATTTACTGTTATGCCGGGCTGCCACCTTTACTACTGAAAATAGAGTGACTCGTAAGTGACTGGGGACATTTTCTCATCTGAAAGTGGGGGGTTAGGTACGGGGTGTGCCTGGGGCTTCGCCCAGGGCCAGGGAGGTGCTGGACCCCTGCGTGCACTGAGACAGGAGTTGGGCGAAGTGAGTGGGTTCTCAGACGGCACCCTGTTCATCTGCTTGTCCGAGTTGCGTAGAGGACAGGGAAGAGGCGGGCAGGATGGAGTCCTGCAGCCAAGTCACAGAGAAGGCGAGAAGCCGGCAAGGAGGGCAGACGAGGTCAGAGGAGCGTCAGCCGACGGCCACACGCTGCCCATGGCGTTTGGGGCCCTGGCGGGTGTTGGCGAATTTGCAGGGCAGATTGTGGGAGCGAGAGCTGGATGGTGGGGGGCTTAAGGGCACAGAGGGAGCCTCCTTAGAGCAGAGGCCATCACTTATTGAGCGGCTCTTACGGCAGCAGCCGAGTGCCTTCCATCCTGGTACGACCTGCCTGCGATCAGTAGTGGCGGGCACATGGCCTCCGCCCCGCCTCCGAGGTGTCAGGCTGTGCGTTCCTGGAAATAGATCTGCAGGACCGAGGGGTCTGTGCACATCCCAGTCTCCTGGGATGCGGCCAGTCTGCCCCACGGAGGCTGTGCCGGACTGCTTCTCGCCCATGTGCAGGGCTTTCTTACAATGTCTCAGGCTCGAACCTTTGGCTGTGAAACGGCATGTTAGCATAGGCTTTAGTTTATCATCTTATTTGCAGTGAAGCCCAGCCAAGAATTTGTTCGTATTTCCAAGAGCCGTTTGTATGTCCGTTGCTGTGAACTCTGCTTGTATCTTTTAACATTTTGCATTGGTTTTTGATATTTTCCTTATTAAGTTATATTAAGGTAATTAACTTGTTGACTATGAAATGTTACAGTTTTTTTCTTCTGCCTAAAATTTTATTTTTATACTCTGGAGTGTGTCAGTATTTTCTTTTATGTTCTAGATTTTGTATCATCCTTTCATTCAAAGATAATATAAAAAAATTACTCCCGGCTTTTTTCTTTTTTTTTTCTGTCTTTTTTTTTTTTTAAGTACTTTTATGGTTTCATTACCATGAAATTAAGTTTGCAATCCATTTAGGATTTATTTGCATAGAAGGCACAAGATAGAAACCCAGTGTGATTTTTTTTTCCTGGATAGCTGCCCAGACACTGAAACACCACTCACTGGTGATTCTGTCCCCCTTGGTTATGTATTACCATATTTGTCACTTCAGGGGAGGAAAACACGTTTTCACTCTGCCCTCCTGTGTTCTCTGACTAGGGCTCTGCAAATAAGGCAGACAAAAGACAGACTGACAGGAGAAAAGCAGGTGACGGATGTATGCAGTACACATGCAGGCAGGGAAACCCAGTGATGAGTAACTCAAAAAAGTGGTTAGAACTTGGGCTTATCCTGCATCTTACCAAAGAACAAGAAATCCATAGGGAAGTGACACAACCCAGGAAAATAGTTTTGGGTTTCTAGGGGTGTCGACATGTTGGGGGCAAGTGCAGGGGGAGCGGGTGCAGTGGGGGGGATTGACGGGCTGGGGAGCCAGCTGCAGCCTGCATTTCTCTGCTGTGTCCGGGCTGCTGTGTCTCACCCCCGTCCCTCCCCGGGGAGAGGGGCACGGGCTGTCTGTACAGATTTATTTCCAGCCTTTAGGTAAATGGGGGAGGGCAGAGCACTCTTCTTGAACCTGCTGCTTCTCCGTCACCTTCAGCTCAGAGCGCCCCATCTGCCAGCATGGCTGCCCTTCACCATATAAGTCTCTCCTCTTTGGTTCTTCATGAAATGGAGGGCACTTTGTCATTCTGTGTGTTTATTTATTTGCCCCTCCTCCTGCTAGAACATAAACGCCTGGCGGCAGACATCACCACTTGAGACACCTAACTGTTTATTGTCTTAGTCTGTGAAGAGGTGGAGTGGGCAGGGTGAGATGGCTAAGTGGGGACAAAGGTGGGGCTATGTGGTTCCAAAGGACCCAGTTCTCAAGTCCTGCCCTCCAGCATGACTGGAGCTGGCTCTCATGATGAGCACTTCATACTGAATGGGCCGGCGGGGGGGGGGTGGACCAGGACGAGTGAAGCTCACTTACTCCTGGTGACTGGGGGGATGCCAGCGAGTCCACGTCCCCATCAGCTGAGCTCACAGGTCCCAGTCTGGCTCACCCCAGTGGGGTCATGCTGGGCAGGGGCCGAGGAGCCGTCTCTGTTATTTAAAAAAATGGGAGCATCGCCACCTGCGGCTGACACCGGGACTCAGTGGAATTACAGAGAGCTGAACCGTTTTTGCCAAATGAAAAGTTGAGACAGTACCATTCACCCAAGTGTGCTGTGCTGGACGGTAAGGATGGACATGAGGACGGTTACCTTTGCAGTCAGATGGCAGAGCTACGGCGGCTCGTGTTAGTCAGACAGTGGAGTCACAGTGGCCGGCATCAGTGTGGCAGTAACGACGTTCCGTCACATTCCTGTTTCAAAGGGAAACAGACACCGTCAGCCTGGGCGCGGTGACAATTCACACGCACGCAGGTTATCACAGGAGCATTAGAAGCAAATTGGTGGGCAGAGGACAATTTTTTCTGAGGAGCAGCTTGATTTATAACTGTGTTGGGGTTGTAAAGCTCACACAGGCGATCCTTAGGACTTTCTGGGTGCTGGAGTGCAGAGACATTTCTGGAATTTCTGACATTTGCAAACCTTAAGGACAGAAGATGGAGTCTCTGAATGTGCAGGGGACGCAGGCTGAGTCTCTCTGGGCGGACCCGCTCGACGGAGCGGGCGTCCTGTCTGCACTGCCTCTGCACATCCCGCTCTTAATGTCCTGGGCTGTGCCGCCTTCCCCACAGAAGGGGCACGCGGGCAGCGAGGGGGCTGGTGGCCCGGCCCACTGGCCCACCGGCTCAGACACGGATGTCACACAGGTGACCCACCTGACAGCTATCCTCTTGGGAGGCTGTCCCCGAGGCTGATTTCTTTCTCTCGGTGCCCATGTCGGGGATACTTTAGGTGAGACTTGGAGACTGCTTCGGGCTGGCGGGGATCTTCCCTGCTGCTGGGACCGTCGGGGATTTCGCTGCTGCTCAGCCGAATGTGTTGTAAAAGGCACAGTGCAGAGATGCACTGAGGGTTTTGTTTGTTTGTTTGTTTTAATTTAATAGATGCCGGGGTTTCTCGTTCCATGAAGAGACAGCTTGCCCTTCCTCAGTAGGAGATGCCTTTTAAAAGTACTTAGGTGGTCATTTTGATAGAACCACCGTTGGAACATTATTATAAAATAAATGACTAAAGATAAACATAGAAAACATTCATGCCTTTTAAAGGAACTTTGTCTGAGTCATGGTGATTCAGTCTACAGTTTCCACGGTATCTGAGCTTCTGGAATAATCTTTCCCTGTTCTCTGCAGTGAATTCAGTGGCAAATGTGAGTCTTCCCTGAGCAGTAATTTGACAAGGACAGATTTCTCTTAAGAGCATTGTCTTGTGATGGGGATTATTTTTCTAGAGGATAGAAAATAGTTTCAAGAAGTATTTCGCACAGGAAGCCTGCAGAATGTTTCTGAGGACCTATTGTCTTCCTGGTCGTTTGGTGTGTCCAAATCCCGGTTTATTTCTTCCCGTGTTCTCTTACAATTTTGTCCTTCCCCATGAGGGGGGTGACACATTCACCCAGCTCCTTTCTGGACTCCTGAATTCAGAGACCCCTCTGGCGTATCTGTCATTTCCCACTGAGCCCGGCTCCCAGAATTAAGCTGTTTGCTTTCAAGCAAACCTGCTACCAGCACGTCCTCCTCACCCATACGCCCAACATCTGGACCACAGCCGCCTCCGTCTGGTCCATTTTGCGCCCTCCCCACCTCCCGAGGTGACCTGCCCGGGTGGCCGCTCTGCAGCCAGGCCCTCCAGGACTCTCCTTGCCTCCTTTCCTCAGGGCGCCGCCCCGAACGTCCGTGAACAGGTGCTCTGGGGCCTGCCCTGCACAGAACTTATTTCCCGCTCACTTGTAGATCCCAGAGTGCCTCTCTGTCTTCAGAGCCCTCTTGGTTTTATATTTGCTAACTGCAGAAACGGAAAATAACACTCCGAAGACCAAGTTTCTTCTGATAACATTCTGACTCACTTAGGAAGGATGTGACCCATAGTGCTCTTGGGCAGGGCTGGGCCATGGACTTCAGGGGAGCATCCGGGAGACCACGTGTCCGGGGACTGGTCCACTAAACATCAGCCCAGCCCAGCAGAAGCCAGACTGTGGCATCGGCCCCTGTCACACCGTTAGGGTACAGCCACACCAGCAGGAGGCGCCGGGCACTGCCGGTGGGGTTCAGGATGACCTGGTCACGGTCCGCGCAGTTGTGTCTGTTAGCGGGAACGGGGTGACTCCCGCCCCAGGAGCCGCGCTGCCTGCCCCAAACGCACGGGCAGGCGTCTCCCCCGGGCACGTGCGCGTGTGGTCTCAGTGCATCTCTTTTCCTGCCCCCTCAAGGGAAGCCATCAGCCGCGTCTGCGAAGCCATCCCCGGCACCAAGGGCGCCTTCAGGAGGAGAAAGGTACTGTCTTCTGTGTCGTGTCCCCACGCAGCTCCTGCAGCCACACCCTGCCCCTCAGTACCCCTGCCACGGCCTGGCTGTTGGCACTTTCCAAACGAGAGCGTGGGGCCCCCGCCCTGTGGTTGGCGGAGAGCTGGCCGTCACTGCTGGCCCGAGGCAGCGCCCGGTTGTGCCCCGCCGGCCAAACCTGCGGACGGTGAGAACAGACACGTGAGCCGGGCTGGCCCTCCTCCGGGTCTTTGCAGGCATCCGTTTCCTTCACGAGGACGCTTGTGGCAGAGCCGCTGCTGTGCTGCTCAAGTTCCCAAGCGGCTCTCGGGGTTCCGAGCAGGAAGCAGTGCGTCTGTCGGGTCTGCCCGTCTCCGTGGCAGGCGTGCTCCCGCCCGGCCCCCTGCAGGACACGCAGTGGCACGTCACTGCACGGAGTTGCCACCCGGTCACAGGTGCAGCGGGCACAAAGGGCCCGAGCCCACAGATGACCGGTAACGTGGCGAAAGTAGCTGGGAAGGAATGAGCTTCGTGTATTTGGTGTCTGTTTTCTTAATGTAATTTATTTAATTGTAAGTTTATGTAAATTAAATTTTCATAGCTGTTTTTAACGGCCAGCTCATAAAATTCCTAAAAATTTAATAATTGTGTCTCATTAGCCAGCACAGCCAGCTCCAGAGTGCCACGGGATATCCCCATTTTACAGATTATAACAACCGAGGCACAGAGACGAGGAGCCACAGTGTGGGCTGGGCTGGGCTCAGGGGCTGGACATTCAACCCGGGACGTTTTCACTCTGGAGATGGTTAGACCGGCTGAGGAGAAAGCGAGTTAAGAGAAAAGCTCAGAAAAACTCCCTGGCTAGACGTCTAGCAGGTACATAAGTAAACAGCCAGGGTCAGGACTGTCTGTGCAGAAGACTATCCCTGAATCTGTCCCGGGCCGAGGTTTGCAGGCAAGTGGCCTGCTTGACCCCCTCCCCCACCCCATTCTCCCAGCGGGTGGGTTTTGTCATTCTAGCTGGGGGACATCGGAGAACAGGGTTTCAGGCAGACAACTTTGAATCTGGACTCTTGCATGGGTCACTAGGAGGGGCCTGAGGACAGAGCTAGGGAGCGCCTCTCTCAGGGCCTCCAGGGTGGCTGGTTGCCGGCTCCACTTCGGGCATGACTTACTCAGAATCTTGGGGGCTGGGGCCCCGCGTCTGTATTTGTAAACAGCTCTATGAGATTAAAAAATAGCCAGTGCCTGGTTAAGAACTAGTGGTAATTAGCATATCAAAAGAGGGGACGTTCTAATCTGAAAGGGAAGGGAGGTGGGTCCTGGGGGAACCCAGAGACATTGGCACCCCCGGGGAGGGATGGGCAGTGTGGGGCCCGCAGCCACGGACGTTCACCCGTGAGCACGGCCCTGTGAGTGCTGGTCCGGAGGACGTCCCCGCCCGAGGCCCCTCAGCAGTGACAGCCTGGAGACTGCACGGGACATTCATCCCGTGGGCGGGGACCCCTCTCCTCTGGCCGGGACTAGCTGAGCTCCCTCGGGTCGGTGTCTGAGCCTAGCAGCTGTGAACATGGGCCCGTGGCACTTTCCCAGTGGCACTTTCCCAGGCCCACAAGTGACGGGAGCCGCCTGGACACGGACGGGGCCGACGTCCCTCGAGGGCCCTCCCCAGTGTATGCACACGACGTGTTTGTATCTGCCTGTCACGTGTCCCAGAATTTGGGGGCTCCTGTTGGCTCCCCCCAGCCAGCTCCTTCACATGGCCGGTGAGGGCGGGGGGTACGGCAGACAGGAACAACAGAGAGGCTGTGACGATGTGGCCCCCCGTAAATTACAAGCTAAAATCTGGCTGCTTGATTTCACAGCCTCCCAGCAAAATGCTGTCCAGCATCTTGGGCAAGAGGAACCTGCAGTTCGCGGGGATGAGTATCTCCCTGACCATCTCCACCGCCAGCCTGAACCTGCGGACGCCCGACTCCAAACAGGTCTGTAGGCGCCAGGCCCCGCCCCTGCCCACGGCCCCGATGGTGGTGTTCCACAAGGTTCTGGCCTTGCTGGGTCCGGGCAGAGCACATTTGTCTAAAATCTCTACTGGCCTGCAAACTTTGACCCCTTTGAAGAGTCACCAATGGAATGATAGATGGAGTTGGTTTTCTTTGATTCTGCTATAAATCACCTTTTTTTTTTTTTAAAGGATAATGTTAAAGTCTTGACTTACTTGGGGGCGTAGAAACAGGTGCACGTATTTGCCACGGGCTCCTCCTGATAGCCTTCTGTCTTTCAGATCCTTTACCACCTTATTTCTTTGACTCCGCAGCTCACGTTTGATTTCCACATTTTATCATCTTGGAAGCGGATGGCACGTTGCGGTTTAGCGAACCACATTTTTTCTGTCTTAGTGGTTCCTCATCGGGGCCTCTTGCGGTTGGCGGTGTCATAGGCCGCGGCACGTGGCGCCCGGGAGGGAGGCTGCCCAGTCGGGACGTCTGCTGCTCGCTGGCCGAGGCCTCATGGCGGTGATGATCGCTGGGGCGGGTTCTGTGTGACGCTGGCGGCTCCAAGCATCTGTCTTGGGTCCCTCGGGCCTCAGTCCCGTCCCCTGGCGCAGCGGTGACTCAGTGGCTGTCCTGGGAACCAACAGGGGAAAACGCTCAGACACGTACAGGACTTGTTCTCCGCATAGCCCAGGGCACCACTGCTGCCAGTGTGAGCTGGAAATTGGACGCGCCCACATGGGGGGAGAGACGGGCCATCCACACACCTCTGACTCTGGCCGTGTTCCCGGGGAGGCCCGGGGTCACCTTTGTGTTGCCGAATATACTTATATTCATTGATTTTTGTGTCCCCTGGTCAGCGAGTAACCGCTTCCCACTCCATTCCTGCTCCCTCTCCCGCCCAACAGATAATCCTTGTCTTTTCACACTGGTCCTTCCAGACAGGTGGGGTGACTGCCATTCAGGTGGTGGGTTAGGAGACTGCAGGGGGCTCCACCTTTCTCTGGGGCTCAAGGCTGAGCACCTGCGGCCCCACGCTGCAAGGTGGGTCCCCTGGGCCCTGAACCACACGTCCAAATCCATTCTTACACTACATGGTGGTCGCTGTTACGTTTCTAGGCACCCTCAGACGTGGTCCTCAATTCTATGGGACACACGTCCTAATCCCTGTTAATTATACCTCATTCCCTCTTAAGAGAAAAGAAACAATCTCAGGAGGAGTGGAGGGATGTGGCCGTGCTGGGGTTGGGGCTGGTTGGCTGTGTCCTCATGTTTGCGGAGGACGGCGTGGGGCTCGGCTCAGGAGCGGGAAGTTAGGAGCGCAGCCTGGGCGGGCGGGCCCGAGCCCCAGCCCACCGCCCCGCGCCCCCTGCGCCCCCCGCGCCCCCTTGGCCTGGCTGTTGTGAATTAGGACGCTGCCCTCCCCGTGCAAAGTAACGGCCAGAGTCCCCGCCGCCCTGCTCTGCCCGGGGCTCCACGACCTCCCTCGGTCGAAGACACGGGCTCGCGGTTCACCAGCTGGAAACTGCTTGCTCTCCATTTAATCTCCATCTTTCCCGAAGCTCTGAAATGTGACGGCACAGTAAGGGTCGCACGTCGTGACCCAATAGGATTTCTGCTTTCCCCCCTCAATGAGAATCATATCCGTTTCAGTTTCCAAACCCCAGTAGGAGGGCTGCCCGATAAGCAAGAACTAACTAAGCAGAAATCAACACCTTCTAGGAGTTTACCCTCGTGGGGGGGATTGCTGGTGCTTTGCTGCCACCGCCCCCCCCACCCTCCACCGGGGCTGCCCTCCCGGGGCTGGCGGCAGGAAGCTTCCAGAAGGCTGCAGGCGGCTGCTGGTAGTGGCCAGCGGGGTTGGTAGAGGCCCAGCACCGGCCTCCTTGCTTCCACCCACTTACATGCTCGGGTCTTTCTGGGTCCCGGGTGGTCTGGCACATGCCTTTGGGGCGTTTTAAAACGGCTGGTTTTCTGCTGTTCAGACAGTGTTGCTCTGAGCCGGGCTCCGCCTCCTGACTTCCGGCTGCTGGCCGCCAAGGGCCTGAAGGGCCGTGCAGAAATAAACCTGGTGACGGTGTGGTGGAGATGCGGCCACGGTTTCCGCCCCCAGAATTCACTTCAGTGTCATTGCATTGTCTTCAAAATGATAAAAAATAGCTTGGGAAACTGATGTAGCGGTTTAAATTTAGGGCAGCTTCTAATTTACCATCTACTGAATTCCGCTCCACTTGTGAAGCTGATGGAAATTTCCGGGTTTGAAATTGATTTGGAATGACCTCACCGGCCTTTGCATCCATAGAACTGATCCCAAAAGTGCCTGGGGTGGCCCCCATTTTGACAGCAGGCCTCGTGACCCCTGTGCGCACCAGGGACGCGCCAGCCCTGGGTCGGCGCCGGAGACCCCGTGTGTCCCTGGAAACGGAAATTGCACCAGTGACATGTTTTGGTGTGGGGTGAGGCCCTTTCCTTCCCTTCTCTCCACACAGGGTGGTTAGGACCCCTGTGCGGCCGCAGCTCTGCCCACGGCCCCTCAGCCTCGGGCTCCCCATCTGTGAAACGGGTGGCGTAGTTCGTCCCTGGGGGGCCGCTCGCAGCAGCGGTCAGCCACCACTTCACCTTCGCCAGGGACCGTCCCGTGGACTCCCAGGAAACGCTGTCGCACCAGCGGCCAGCGCACCGCGGGTCCCGGGGGCGGGGAGGCCGCTAACGCCAGTCTCCTCTCCTTCTGCCCCCGCAGATCATCGCCAACCACCACATGCAGTCCATCTCGTTCGCCTCCGGGGGAGACCCGGTAAGTGCCCGGGCGGCTGCTCCGTGCGCTCCGGGGATTTTCGGGACGGGGCCTTCCTTCCGGGGGTGCCTCCTGAGACACGATCGGGACGGGTCACTGGTGACAGCCGTCCCCTCCTGGCTCCGTCAGCTCCTCTCAACTGCCGTTACTTCTCATTCCATTGGCCCAAACGGTCAAAAATGCTTCAAATGCTGGCTTCGCGAAGAGGTCATGGGGCCGCGCCCCAGGGCCAGCCGTCGGGCTCCCCGTCTGATGACTGGGTCCTGCTTCGTTCCTGCTTCCTCTTGGGCTCCACTGGGGCCCTGCGGCTTCATAGTTTAAGTCTACGCGAGGCCTGTGAGTTTACTCAGCCTGGTTTATTCATAGATGTTTGAAATTGGAGTTTTTCTCCCCACATTTAACGTCGTAGTCTTACTGGTTTGCTTTGCCAGCAGGGAAGGAGTGCAGGGAGAGAGAGGGAGAGGGGGAGGGGGAGGCAGAAGGGGAATGTTCTATTTTTGCATTGCTTCTTTTATTAAGAAGGTCACAAGGGAGCTTGCTCCCCACGTTTGGTCAGGAGCGCGGGATGACGGTGTCAGTGCTCAGCTGCAGTGTCGAGAGGCAGGACCCACAACCCCGTCCTCCCCCTCCTCCTCCCCTTCCTCCCTTGCCTCTCTTCCTCCTCCCCTCCCCTCCCCCTCCACTTCCTCCCCCTCCTCTTCCTCCCCCTTCCCCTCCTCATCCCCTTCCATCTCCTCCCCCTCCCCCTCCTCCCCCTCCTCCTCTCCCCCCACCCCAGCGGAGCCAGCCCCACAGGCACTAACGCACTGACCCCTGCGCACTGTTGCCGCCGGCCCTTGGAAACGGCTCGCAGGCAGGAAACCGTCTTCCGGGAAGAAGAGCCAGTCCGCCCCGAGCAGTGCAGAGGGAGAGCGCACCGGCCCCAGGACCGCTGTCAGGCCATTTCCCATCGGCCCTGGCCGCATTTCCACCAGTCTGGGGAAATATTTAAAAATTAGGACAACGGAGTGAGTGTTTTCTTGAAGCTAAATTTACTCAAAAAGAAAAATTGTTCTCTATCCTGGCATGATGTCCTTTTGCTGTTAAATCGTCTTTTATAATAAAAGAATGAGGCTTGGAAGTGGTGTTTTTGTTGTTACTGTGGTTTAGTTATGTAGACGTCTCCGGGCGCAGGTGCGCCATCCAGCTCCGCGGGAAGGGAGTGTTTCCCGGGCCGTGAGGACTCACGCTCTTTCCTGGCCCGCTGCCTCTCCTGGGGAGCGTCCTGCAGCTTCTGGCTCAGGGGACAAATCGAGGGGCGGGCGCTTTCCTGGGCTGGCTCTCCTGGGCAGTTCTGCCGCCGCTCCTGCAGTCCCCCGGGGGGCGTCACACACAGCAGACCCCGGGGCCCCAAGGGCACTGGCAGGACAGGGACCGGGCCACGTGGCACCTCCCTGCCCTCACACCCCGCCTGGCTGGCGGAGGATGGCGGGGCACCACGGGACCGCCCCTGCGCAGCTCCCCTGACTCACCCGGTCTCCCCCGGAGTCTCGTCCTCAGAGTCTGCCCCCATGGATTCCTCTTTTCCTTCCCTTCCCCTCCTTTACTTTACTTCCAATCCCCTAACCTCTTACATTTTATCGTAAAGCGGAAGACCTCACTGAGACGTGCACGTGGAAAGCAGGAGTCTGCCGACATCAGACTCATCGGAGGTGCGTCCTAGGGACAGGTGTGCCCGCCGGGCGCCTAGCTGCCGGCCCCGCGTGGCGCTCGAGGCGTAGTTCCTGAAATTTGGGAGGTAACCCTGCTTGCAAAATGGAAGGAAGAAACAGTACATACGCACAGCGACAGAATCTTCTGAGAACTCGTCTCAGACCTCAACTCGGTGAGGATATGAGTGGACCAACAGAAAGTTCCAGAAGCCAAATACATAGGCTTCTGTTAACATTGTGTTACTCTCCAGGATGCACGCGGGGCTGCGAGCCTCCAGTTCCTCATCCCCTTGCCGTTAAAAAGGAAAAAGGAAGCACTCGGTGACGCTTAAACCATACATAACCTTTTCATATCTGCTTCTGATTTGCTTCTGATGCACAAGATGTCACGACCCAGGGGACAGGAAGCCTGGTCACTCTCGATGTTAACCACATCCACATGCATGTTCGCACTGCGTGGGTTCCCACTCCAAACTGGCATGTAACCGGCGTGATTGGAAGATGTTTAAGCGAAGCCAGCAACCCCAGGCCCGATGCCTTGTTCCGGTGCTGCTGGTTACTGCTCACTGCCGTGTGCTTGCGTGCGTGAGACAGGCTGAAAAACACGGTTGGCCCCAAACCCCCCAAAACGTGCCCTGGAACCATAATCCGCTGTGATTACCAGTGATCACAGGCCACCGGAAGAGGCCCGGGATGCCGGTCAGGCTCAGAGTCTCAGGAGGGCGGAACAGAGGCTGGAAGCGGGGAGGACAGGCAGCCCCACCTCTGGAACTCGGTGTTCAGCGTGTGACTGGGCGACGTCCCGAACAGCGTTCTGAGCACCATTCCAGCCTGCCAGAAAATGATCTGTGTTGATTCAGAAGAGCTCGGTCCTGGCTTGGTCCTTAAACCACCTGAGGGACGGGACCCACGTCACGTTTCTTTCCTGGCCTTCCTGGGTCCCCAGAGCAGGAGTGAGGACTTAAGAAGAAGAATTTCTTTGCGTCAGCCACTAGTGTTGATTCAAATTAGTTTTGTGACCTGAGAATGCACAAAAATAAATCCAGTATACGCTCTCTGGCTTTATATGTCCTTCTGAACTGTAAGCCCCCAACATATTCGAACGTTTAACACTGATAAACACAGTGAAGCCAAAGACATTCTAAGCGACACGGATTTGCTGGGATGGATGGTTTTGCCGACGGCCCCAGAGCTCGCTCTCAGCGTGACCCCAACCGGCCACCACGGCGCAGACTCTCTACTGCCTCAGGCGCTGGGTGACACGGGCCTTCCGCTAATTTATTCTACTGAAGCAAGCACTTCAGCGTTGCATCATGGCGTACAAATGTGACGTTAATTGCTTGAGTTGGGGCAAAAGCATCTAGTCTGAGTGTTCTTTTTTCTCTAGTTCCTTAAAAACCTGGCATCTGTGATGTTGGAAAGCCAAGTGACAGCCTTGTCACTGACACTGCACGCAGAAGCGATGACACAGTGGTCATTCAGATGGTCCTGGATATTCTCGGATTATTACGGAAACTAAAACATGAAGGTAGCAAGAAATTCTGGTCACATCTCAAACACTGGAGAATGTTCCCATTCAGCCCTAGAGTCCCACGGGGCTCAGAGAGACGCCGGTGCTGTCCTGGGACCCTTCCAACACTGTCACCTCCCGAGTCCACGGGAAGCGTCCACGACTCTGAGCAGGAGTCCTCACCTGGCTGATAGCTTTGGATTCTGACCACATCTGAATAACAGCAGACCGTGGCCCTTGGAGGAGGATGGAACAGCATAGACGGGCTGCGTGCCGGAGGGACCCTGCGTAGTGACCAGTCATGTCAAAAGCCACTGGAGGACCCTCGACCCACTGGGCTGCTGTGATTTCTGGGAACCCATGCGCCCTGTGCCTGGTGCCGCCTGCTGGGGGCGCTCAGTAATCCATGCACGTCACCCCCCTCACTGTCCCCCTCTCCCATCGGAGGGTTTCCCTAGAGCACCAGAGAGGGAAGGGGTCGTCCCCTGCCCCAGTCACGACACGGAATCTTCCGGATGCCGAAACACCAGGAGCGCATCTGTAACTTTGGAGCCCTTCGAAGCAGTGACACTTGGGAGAAATCTGCAGCAGCGGGGGAGCCTCTGCCAGTCACCCCCCTGAGATGTTACGGATGTTGAAAATGTCAGCTTTGCGGAGAACGTCTGCTCTGCTTTCCAGAATGAAGAGAATGACTGGTCCCTCTGCCTGTTGAGAGGCGGCCCAGCCTCCGTCCGAGGCCAGAGCCGCCCGCGCGCGTGGCTTAGGGGACGAGGTCGCCACCAGCCTCGGGTTCACCGGAACAGCCAGACGGCCCCTCGGAGCTCCTCTGTGTCAGACATCTTAAGAGACTGAGATTGCTACCTACTTGGGGGAAGACAAGCGCCATCACACGTCACCCACCCAGGAAGGTGTGCGTGACCTTTGAACGTCCGCCCCGGTTTCTTCGTGGCCGTCAGACCCGCAGCACCGGCACCAGCTGGAAACTTGTCAGAAATGCACGTTTTGGGGCCTTGCCTCAGACCCACGGAACCCGGAAGCCCGAGGCGGGACCCAGCCGTCCCCACGAGGCCGGTGTGGGACTCTGACGCCAGCTCGGATTGACGACCACTGGATCAGGCAGAGCTGAGGGCGGCGGTGGGCGCCTGAACTGTGATAGAACCATCTAGAGCTCCACACCTCCCGGGGGCCTCACAGCCTCCCATCCAGCTGGCGCAGAGGGCCCGGGAGCTGGGACGCGGCAGCCGTGTGTGCGCGGCTGCTCGGCGACCCGGTGTGCAGAGGACAGGGTGCTGTCACTCTGCTGCAGCCCGCTGGGCCCAGACAGGCGGCGTCAGCGCCAGAGCCTCGGGCCCCGCGCTGGCCCTGCCGCGTCAGACCCCCATTTCACAAGGTCCGCCGATTCCTGGCCACGGCCATTGGAGAAGTGCCGTCTTTCTGGGCTGTGACTAGGACCGTCAGGTGCCCGAGCCGGTCTGTGTGCTGTACGTCTGGCCGTGCTGTCTCGCTCGTGATTAGTGATGTGGGTGCCTCGTTTGTCGTTGACAGGACACTACGGACTACGTCGCGTACGTAGCGAAGGACCCCGTGAATCGCAGAGGTAAGCAGTGCTCGCTCTTACGATCTCAGTCTTGCGGGGTCGGGCCTGACACCAGACGCTCCTCCTTGTCACACCCCCCCCCCCACGCCAGCACGAGCACGGGCCACCTCACTGGACGTGGGGTTTGCCGGCAGTCAGTGCCGCCGCCTTCTCGCCGGGGCAGGAGACTCTGGACGGCGGCGGGCCGCAGACACACCCCTGCACGCAGGCGGCTGCGGCCTGCAGCATGTGACCCGCACCTTGCGGCTCCTGGTCGTGCCCTGAACGTGGCCTCGGCTACCCCTGGAACGCTCCTCGACTGCCCCCCCTGCCCGGCCCCAGCCCACCGCCAACTACGTCGCCCCGAGAGGCCTGCACTGCCCAGCGCAGCCCGGGCTCCACACTCACAGACCCTCCCCTCACACCCCACAGAGCTGCCAGGGCCTCACACGCGGGCTGGAAATGGGGGAGGTGGGGCGTTCACGAACTTTCCATCCTCACGGGCCCTTTATTCCTGGAGCTCCACACCCACCACCCGGTTCCTTTTATCATGTAGGAAGCCAAGCCCCACCACGGGCGCCCACAGCCTGGGCCGGCAGGGGCCATGGGTGCGCGCCCCTTGAATACTGGAGCGCCCACGACCCAACTTAGAACTCGCTGACGAGGATCCTGGGGTGGGGGGATGTGGATAGCAATACAGGACGCTTCAGCCACCACCCGCTGGCTGCCCCCGCCTCCCCCCAGGTCCCAGCTGTTAAGATTTTCTAGGTCACTTTACAGAACTTTCTATCCACACACACACACACGTATTTTCTCTTCTTTTAAAGTGTCACTGCATGTGAGACCTAGCATGCTATCTTGCCCTCCCCCCAGTATTGCGTCTTGGACACGTTTCCGAGACGGCCCACAGAGACCAGGTGGGCTGTCCACGCACAAGACTCGTCCCCCAAGTGCACCGATCCCCCCCCCAGGGGTCCACACCTTCACTGTTATCCCCACGCGGTTGTCCGGCCCGACCTGGAGGCATTTGCGGAGAGATCAGGTGGTTGATAGGTCAATGAACCTTCAGGTCAGCAGCCAGTCTGGCCATAAAGATTTGCGTTCCCGCCTGAGTGTGGGGGGTGATCCCCCCCCCCCCCCCGCCCCGGTGCCTCCTGCCCGGCGCTGGTGCTCGGTGGTGGCGGGACTGCCTTCCTTCCTCAAAGTCAGAGATGAGGACGTCGTACTGCGTTAGCCCTTACTCTCCCCCAGGTGCGTGGGCCTCGGGGGGCGAGGGGGGCCCCACAGGCGAGGAGCGATGTCCTGGATTATACCTGCCACATCGTCACTCCTGAACCAGAGGGGGCGTCTTCACAGAGTTCTGAGCGTAGACAGGAAGGACGCATGGGTGGCCTTGATGAGCCCAGGCCTGTCCCCGAGACCCCTCGATGATAACACACGAGTGCACCACGTCTTGGCCTGGCAGCGGCCTTCGCGTGCTGACTGGGCCGGGGGAGGGCGGTGGGCTGGCGGTCCCCCGGGGGGAGCCGGTTTGAGGGGTCCGCTAGGGCTCCGGTACGGAGAGCCGCACACCGGTGGCCGAAGACGACAGAAGCCGCTGTCTCGGGGTCCTGGAGGCCGGAGAGTTGAGACCAAGGCGCGGGCCGGGCCGCGCTCAGACTGAACCTGTAGCGGGGCCCTGGCTGCCCTCCCAGCCCCCGGCGGCGCCCCGGCCATCTGGGCGTCCTGGCTTGTGACTGCAGGCTCCAGGGCCACCTTGACGCCGCCTCCTGCCCGCGCGTGTCTCTGTCTTCACGGGGGCGCCTTCCCATGAGGTGTGCGGTCATCTGTCAGAAGCCGTGTTCACGGCCTGTGGACGTGTTCGGAGCCGACGGGGAAACCCGGAGCTGGTGTCCTGACGGGGACTTCTGACCAGCAGCGTTTGCTGTGTGTGGGCGACAGGGGCTGGCCCTTCTGCGGGAACACGCACGCCCCCGCCTGTGTGATTACAGGGGTGCATTCTGCTCCTGTGTGACCTTCGAGATGCGGCCGGAGGACGGCTCCTCCCTCGTGTGAGGCCGGCCGCTCAGAGGTGGGAGCCGTCCTCCCGACGGTGACTTCAGCCTTGTTTATTGGTCTGGGGGGGAGACGACGTGGGCACACGAGCCCCACCCCGGGGCCACCCGCCCTGTAACCGGAGGGCCGGCTTCCCCCCGAAGGGGCCGAACGAAGAACAGCCCCGTTTTGTGGCCCCCACGTAGGCTCTGGGCCATGGTTTAGGTTTTACGACATATTCTGAGTCTTGGCGGCACCAAGGCTCTGTACATGCCTCTCAGTGGTCGGCTCCCTCGTGGCCCCAAGTGACACCTCCGGCTCCGCCCCCTCCTCAGGGCGGTCACCGTTCCCACAGGCGCCCAGTCACACCGGTGAGGGGCAGAGACAGTGGGTTTTGGCTGAAGACCGTTGTGACACTCGGAGCAAACACCAGCCCCGGGAGACCCTCAGCCTAGGGTTCGTCTTGGATTTCGAGTGCAGTTTGGAACAGAGAGGCCCCCGGACCCTGCCGGACACCAGCCCACAGACCACGTTTTCTCAGGGCGCCAAGGACTGCAGGGGCCAGAGCCTGGAGACGTGACTTAATTCTGCATCTGCGGCCTCCGCTGCCCCTGGTGTCTGACCTCCAGGACTCGACAGGGACAGGGAGCCTGCTTCCGCCCTTGGCCCTGCCTCTTCCAGACGGCTCAGGACCCAGGCTTCCAGCTCCCTGCTGTGTAGACAGGATCGATCAGGCAGCCCCATCTTCACCGTGGCTGCTGCTCCTTGTTACAGAAGGACAGTGACCGCATGCCGTCGAGGCTTCCTGTCTCTCCTCTTCTGCAGGCGCCCCCTTGGCTGGTGCGGACCGGGGTGGGGTGCGGGGAGGCTGCACAGAGGCAGGTGCCCACCAGGTGTCTCTCCCTCCCTCCCGCCCAGACTCCTGCCTCCTTACCGGCTGGGGAGGCACCAGCAGCCGGACCGCTTACTGCGCCACCCTGCAACTCTGACAGCTGCGTCACAGGGCTTGCTCTGTGCCTCCTGGCTGATGGTTCATAAAATAACATCAATAATCAGTAATAAAAATACAGCCGGGCATCTGTCGCCTCGGACAAGCCTCTGGCCGTCCCCAGCGCTCCCAAGGGCTTGTGCTGCGATCCGAGCGCCTGGTCTTCTCAGGACACGCTTCCCCCTGGGTCCCCAGTCTGTTCCCCGCTGCAGCCCTGGGGGGACAGGAAGCCTGCGGACCCCGGGGCTGGCAGCTGCCTTCCGCGTGAGCTCCACGGTGCCCTGCTGGCCTCGTGTGGCGGGAGGGTGGTTTGGTTTGCCTCCCCCTGCTGCCCGCCCCCCCCACCGAGCCCCTGGGGGGATCCTCCTGAAATACGCCCCAACCATCGGCGAGAGGGAGGTGGCATGTGACACGGCATCGTTTTCTCCGGCAAGAATTCCTTTCTCTGTCGTTAGTCACAGGATCGGGCAGCGCAGGTCACAGTGGGAGGCCTGGGGCTCCCGTGGGAGCTCGGACCTGGGTCTGGGGGGAGACCTTGATTTCTCGGGGAGCAGGGCAGCATTGTGCCGCAGCCTGGCTGCCGGGACAGTGTGGCCTTATGGGACCACGAGATGCCCCAGGCCCCCGAGGCCCTCCCCCTCCATGGGGCCACCGGAGCCCAGGTTTGATCTGTTCTTCAGCACAAGCTGCTTGTCTCAGAACCTGTGCGAACAGCCAGCCCCACATTTGAGGAGGTTCCCTGGCCTGGGATGGGAGGGCCCCGGGAATTAATATCCCTTGAAATTCATCTTTTAAGGGGGTTCTTACCGTTCCGAGTGGCTGCATTCGGTGAGGCCGCTTGACTCCCTCGAGGAAGCGAGCAGACAGCCACGGAGCGGTCAGGGGTCCCTGGGCCGGAGCCGGGGTGGGACCATTGTCCAGGCTCAGGGGGCGGAGGGGACAGACTCCTTGCTTGTTTACCACCGCGTTCCTGGTCACGTTGCCTTCCAAACCCTGCTTCTCTGTTGAGCTCTGAGTTGGCATTTCATAGTCGGTTAAGGAATTGTTAACCGTTTTTGAAATTTAAAATTTTTAAATGTATTTGCAAAGAGGACCTTTGGTGTTCCAGAGCAGAGTCATTAAGAAACGCATCCCCGCGGTGACGCCTTGGGCTGTGGCCCAGGGATCAGGCTGTGGGTGGAGCCGCAGGGACAGCGTGTGGGGACGCGGTGACTCCTGTCCACCCCCGGCGGCCCTGCATCTCACGGGCGGTGCCGCTTGCTCCCCCAGCGTGTCACATCCTGGAGTGCTGCGACGGGCTGGCCCAGGACGTCATCGGCTCCATTGGACAGGCCTTTGAGCTCCGGTTTAAGCAGTACCTGCAGTGTCCTTCCAAGGTCCCCGCCTTCCACGACCGGTGAGTAGCGCCGTGGCGCCCTGTGTGCAGGCTTTCCGCTGACAATCTCTCCAAGGAGAAAACCACGAAACGGGCTCCGTGAGGCGTGGTCTGGACAGACGTGGTCTGTCCCAGGGCTCCAGGCTCCGATACACCTGGCGGGTCTGGGCCTGGGCTCGGAGACCCACAGTCAGAAGGAGGCCCACGAATGGGTGAGGCTCTGAATGTTGGGGAGAACATTTTCTAGGAACTCTAGAGGTGGTAGCCAAGGTCACAAAAACGCACTGTAATATTTTTCCTGCCGTTTCCTCTGCAACCGAGTGAAGCTTCCGCGTGTCACTTCCTTGGGTCCGCTTCTCGCAGGTTTGATGTGTCCCCTGTTCTCACCGCCGTGGTCCTAACTTGGGGCCCCGCCTGGAGGCCCGGAGCCAGGTGGCCTGGGGACTCACAGCCTCCCGGGGCTCTGGGCCGGCAGCATTCTCTATAAAACCAGAGCAGCAATGCCTTGACAGCCATTCTTGCTTTTTTAAAAAATTTTTATTTATTTTGAGAGAACGAGAAAGAATGAGGGAGGGGCAGAGAGAGAGGGAATCCCAAGAAGACACTGCACTGTCAGCTCGGCTCGGGGCTCGAACTCACAAACTGCGAGATCCTGACCTGGGCTGACGTTGGACACTCAACAGCCCCCAGGTGGACACTTGTTTTATGTGTTTGAGGAAATAGTTGATGCAGATAGGAATTGTAAAAAGCCTTCAGGGTCTCCCACTGAGTTTCCTTTCTACATCAGAATATTCCAAGCAGCATAAAGTGTTAAAAGAGAGCCACATGGGGGCCTGTCGGTAGTCTGCCCTTGCCCTGCATGATGGAAGCCTCTTCTAAAGGTGCGTTCACTCACCTCTATTTCTCCGAAATTGGCTTTCTCACTTTTGCTCCAATCTCTGCAGCCACGTTCGGTGACGTTCCCGTGACGGCACTTTTACTCTCATCCTGACAAAGGCCTCTTACAGCTGTGTTTTCTTCTGAGTTTTACCTCTTCCATTCAGGTCTTTAATCCATTTTGAGTTAATTTTTGTGCACAGTGTGAAGTGGGGATTCCAGTTTGTTCTTTTGCATATGGCTGTTCAGTTGTCACAGCACACCTGGTTGAAAAGACTGTTCCTTCACATACTGCGTGGTCTTGGTAACCTTGCTGAGTTCAATTCCCTGTAAACGTACGGGTTTATTTCTGGAGTCTCAGTTCTGTTCCACTGCTTCCTGCTTATGCGGAAGTCAAGGTCAACCAGAGGTGAGAAGACCTTTTCACGTGTTTCCTGGCAGGCACGAAACCCAGGACACAAACAGGCGCTACGCAAACGGCCTTCTGGATTTCCAGAAACACGGTGAAGCTTATCAAGTCCCTAAGGGCATCCCAGGGCCCAGCTTCTTCCTTTTAAGCTGCTCATTAGCCTGCTCCTTGTTTTCCCCTGGTTGGTTAGAACATCAAAGGTCACCCATTGCCTCAGGAACCGTGATGTTGAACAATGGCCTCCGATTGTTTTGGACAAATGCCCCTGAAGAGGGGCTTTTCCCCCCGGGCAAGCTTGAATCAGGTCAAATGAAGACCACCTTGGAAAGGGCTCTTTTAGGGAGTGACCAGACAGGTCCCATGGTGACCCTTCTCTGGAAGGGACTTTGAAAGAGCCTCGGCTGGTTTGCCCCCTCCCGTGCTGTCAGGCTGCTGTTTTCACTGCGACTCTGGGCCGTTGCTTTCAGGGCTGCCACGGAGGTGGGAACAGGGCACACTGAAATGCTCGGGCCACCATCTTACAGCGTTTGTCTTAGAAAAGGTACTCCCTAGGTCGCTACAAGCTTCTGCTTAATTTCCAGGGTTCTGAAAAGCTGATTTTGGCAAAAAGATTTCTTTGCTAGTTTTCTAGTTTGTTTATGGAAAACAGAATGTTCAGGGGTTCTTAACTCTCATTTTCCCTGATGTCACGAAATCTCCTTTTTTTGGTTGATGTTGCTTTGACTTACTGAGATGAATGTCTGCGCCTTGGGGATCTGCTCATCTTTAGGTTTAAATTCTCTCTTTCCAAATTAAGCGTACTTTTGAAAATGGGGTTCTTCCCTATTTCAGAGATGAGTGGAATCTTCCAGAAGGTAGGCCTGCAACCTACGGTCTGGCCAGACCATTCAGCTGCTTTTCATAGCTGAGATCTAGATAGTGAGGAGGCGGTGACCGAACTCTTTTCTGGGGTAGCAGGTCCTAACCTGAGGTTTGTTGGTTTTGACGACAAGCTCAACTTTGGGCTAAAGCCGCGGAAAACCTCTTCTAACAGAATGCAGAGCCTGGACGAGCCCTGGACGGAAGAGGAGGGCGAGGGCGCGGAGCACCCCTACTACAACAGCGTCCCAGGCAAGACGCCCCCTCCGGGGGGCTTCGTGGACGTGCGGCTGCAGCCCAGACCCCACGCGCCTGACGCGGCCCAGGTGAGTCACACGCATCTTGCGTTTCCCTCCGTTTCCTCCCCCGTGTTCGCAGGCGGGCCTCCTGTCCGGTCTCCCCTCGGCTTACACACGCGGACACGTGCCGGAGGCTTTGGCTCTGACGTCCCAAGGCGTAATCACCTGTCTCGGAACTAGGTTGTGATTCCGGAACTAGGCTGTGAGTCTGGGGCCTCCTCTCCAACCCCGGGGCGAATCCTATTATCCTGGGAGCTTAAAGAGGAGACCGAAAGGCCTCAGGACTCTTAAAAGGGCCGGGGTGCTTTCTTTCCCTGGAAAGAGAGTGGCTGTGGCCCTTCAAATGAGGAGCATTTTACAAGCCTCTCTTTTCTTCATTTCCCTGAGTTTTCCTCCAACTCAACACCGTTCCGGTACGGCCATTGCTTTTTAGAGTTACCGTATGTCTATTCCGTGACAGAGAATTTTGTGACGTCACCCACCTTATGCAAACAATAATGACACTGATGAAAGTGGCCCGGCATCACTGAGAGCAAGCGTCCGCGCCCCGAGGCGGAGGGACGGACGGGCGGCCCGGGCGTGGATGGCGAGTGAGGCGTGTTCTGGCGCGTCCAGTGGTGTGGCCACGTGGCCTCGGGAGAACTCCGTCTCCGTCACACTTGGGGAGGGCTGGGGGCGTAAGAAGAAAACACACGGTGGGGCGTGTGTCGTTTGGATGAGACGCGGCCTCGTCCTCACACACATGCACACGCGTACCCCGGATCCTCCTGCCAGCCGCGAGGCATGAGGGGGAAGGGGTGTGACGGGGGACGCGGCGGACCCGCCGCGGGGGACCGTCCCTTCAGCTGGCCGGTGGCCCTGGCGGATGGCGAGGGGAGGGAAGCTTCCTGTCTG
This sequence comes from Mungos mungo, assembly GCA_004023785.1. Taxonomy (NCBI): domain Eukaryota; kingdom Metazoa; phylum Chordata; class Mammalia; order Carnivora; family Herpestidae; genus Mungos; species Mungos mungo. Next base: position 24,341 of record PISW01012132.1, read on the forward strand.
TGCACTGACACGTGTCTGCAGTTCGCAGGAAAAGAGCAGACGTACTACCAGGGGAGACACCTGGGAGAGGCGTTTGGCGAAGACTGGCCGCCGCCGGCCGCCCGGCAAGGTGAGCACAGGTGGGAGGGACCGAGACACGCGAGGATGTGCTCCGGCGGGGACCTCCTCCGTGGGCCGGCGCCCCTCGTCACTGCTGTGGGCGAGGCTGAGACTCCCGTCCCCCAAGACATGGGAAGGAGGCGCCACACGTCAGCCGGGCCTCCGCTTTGTCCCAGCACTTCTGGTTCACACCCCACCCTGGGGACGTCCTAGTCCTTCCACATGGCGCCCTGCCTGCCCCGGGCCGAGGAGCTGAGGTCCCCATGTGCCCCACGCCTATTCGAGTGGCAGGTGGCTGGGGCACTCTGACGCCTGTGTTGTGCTGTCCCTGAGCGCTCCGTGCGGCTGTGGCCACGGCTCCTAACGGGGCCCGGCAGCTTTCCTTCCTTGCCTGCCCCGCCCCGTCCAGGGTCAGCCTCCGGAGGGACGGAGCCCCCCACCATGCACACACTCACACATGCACACACACTCACTCACACTTGCACACTCACACACTCACACACACAGGAGACGGCCTGGGGAAGCGGCAGAGGCTGGGCTCCCAGAGGACGCTTCCCCATCACATCACGTCGACTAGCATGTCCCCACTCCGCACGACTCAGACGTGACTGGGAGTTCTTTCAACTCCAAACTTTTTCCTTCCTTAGACATTGCATTAACTCTTTCGGTCACTCGGGGTTCCCGGCAGGGGAAGGAGCGGGAAGCGAATTAAGATCTAATCTCCGATTAATGCGTCGCTGTATGCACGTGTAGCCATTTTTTGGCTTCATGCTGAGACTCTCCCCTTCATGACTGCCATTTGTGCCAGGGAACAAATCGTCCCCTCGTGAGGCCACTTCAGGGCTCGCCTGGAGGAGGACCCGGGTGTGGGGCGCCAGCGCAGCGCAAGGCCTGGCAGAGGCCGCATGCGGCTCCAGCTCCCAGGACGAAACACACAGTGGATCAGAGTCGGAGCTTCGCCCGGGTCACCTTTTTCTGCTTTTATCTTTGTTCTACCGACGTTTAAAACGTATTTCTATAACACGTGTACTTAGCCGCAGTAACAAGTGCTACAGACCAACGGAGACCCGCTGTTCACATAGACACGGCTAGGACTGAAACGGACGTCAGTTCACTTAAAAGTGAGGCCTCACCTGGCGCCTTCCCGTCTTCCCCCTCCCCCACCCCCGGCCAGATCAGGACAACGTAAGGGACCCTCTGGGGAAGAAACGCACCTGAGGGTCCCATGTCTCAACGGATTTCAAGTTCTTAGTTGAAAGCAACAGATATCTTTTTCCATCAAATAAGAATATCCTCAGTTAATTTGCCGGCAGCGTTGTCCCTTACTGAAAATTAACACGTGGTGACCCCTTGGCGAGTATCCCCCTGTCCCCTGCTCTGCACCTGCCAGGGTCTCAGTGGGAAAGAGCGATTGTCAGGAAAGTTACACACTGGGCTTTTGATCTTCCCCTTTAAAAAATTAGTTCATAAAATCCTTCTTACAGACCGATTTGCTCACAGCACACACACTCACTCACACACACGTGAGCGGCAAGGAGTCACCGCTGACCCGGGACTCGGGAGCAGCCGGTGAAACACGGAGTCACGCTCAGGAACAGGGTAGAGACAGTTGAGGACTTTGCTGGAGACGCTCCCCACGAAGCACTTTTAGCGGGACGCCTGGTCCTCACGCGTGCTGCGCGGCCCCAGCCCGACGGCGGGCTCCGGGAAAGCTCGAGGGGCCCTCCTGCCAGCTGGATGGAGACGCCTGTGGGGTGTGGACCCTCACTTCTCTCCAGACATGGCGCGGCCAGAGGGCGGTGCTCTGGAGAGCCTGACTGTGTCCGCGTGTCAGAGACAGGGCCCCCCGAGCGACCCCGGCAGGTGTGACCAGGCACCGCCCTTGCCCCCCGGACCGGCCCCAGCACGCTCTCCGCTCAGCTGAGAATCCCACGGGGGCACTGCCTGCAGGTGGGGGTCCTCCCTCACACGCCCCCCCCGGGCCTCCTGCGTGGGGCCCGGGCAGCAAGGGCAGCTCTGCCCTGTATGGAAGGGGCCGGGCCCCACGCGGCTAGAACGGAGGAGACTCATGACGCGCCCACTGACACTCAGGGGAGGAACAAGGCAACTTAGTGAGGCTCATGGTGCAGCTGCTGCTCCGTCGCTGAGGCCTCCGTCAAGGGGACAAGAAGACGCCGGCAGCTTCTGCCACGGTGCACCTGCCCTGCTCCCCAGCCCGGGCTGGGGCCGGAGTCTCGGGCAGGCCTGCGCCCTCACCGTGTCCGTCCTTGGGGGCTGGCACTGCCTGTTTGGACGTGACAGCAGGGAAATCGTCCTGGTCAAACACAACGGTGGTGACAGGGCCAGGAGAGGGGCCTTTGGCCAGTGGGGACCCGCGAGAAGAATCATCTACCGGATAGCTCGTAGGACCTCTCCGTGAAGGGCTGGGTGCCTTACGGACAGACGGGCGAAGGGCCTTCCCGTCGTAAGAGAAAAGAGCGCTCGGTTTCTCGTTGCAGGGTCCCTGGACACCTACAGCCTGCCGGAAGGGAGAGCTCCCGCGGGCCCTGGAGAAGCCCCCACCTACGTGAACGCCCAGCACATCCCGCCGCAGGCCGCGCCGGCCTCGAGCAGCAGCGCCGAGAGCAGCCCGCGGAAAGACCTCTTCGACATGAGTGGGTGTCCTTTTGCCTGTGGTTTTCCTGTGTCTGAGGTTGCTTTGAGCCGTCTGAGGCCTTTGCCGTGACGGCGCTTTCTGCTGGCAGGGTCTCGATTAGCGGTGCCCTGAGTCACTGCCCAGCTCAGAGGACGCGCGTGTGCTGGCCGGTCCGCACAGTGCGAGGCCGCACCTCGCTTTTCTGGGTGGTGATTGGGCTTTGCAAGGCTTTGAACTTGGCTGACCTCTGCCTGCATGACAGCTCTCTCCGAGGTCCAGAGGCAAAGCACTTTCCCCGTCTTTTAGGGACTGACTTGCCTCTCGAAGATCTGCACACATCTTGGGACAAGTGACATACACAGAGATGTACTTACTTGCTTACTCACATGTTAATCGGCTCTTATTGCCAAATGCTGTGTCGGTGGCTAAGGACGCCGGCGTGACCTGGCGTTGCCCCTGTCTGCACAGAGCCCGCAGGCTGTTGAAAGTGACCAGCATGTAAGAAGAGATGGCGACACGCCCTCTCGCACGCACACGCGCTCCCGCGCTCTCCCGGGCTCCTGTCCCTGAGCCCCTGCTGGGGGTCACACCCTTCCGCTTACTGGGGTCGGCGGGAAGACAAAGCAGAGTCCGTGCTCTCCGGGCGCTCGAATAACCACTGCGCCTTAACAGGTAGTGACAAGGGCCCTGAGGAGAACCAGACCAGGTGAGCAGTGCGGCAGGCGGCGGCTGGCAGTGAGCGGTGTGCGCCGGGGGCCTTCTGTTGGCCGTGCGGACGGGGCGATCAAACCGTCCGTGACGGATGATGCAAGTGGAAGTCGCTGCTGAGACATTTTGAAAGAGCCCCCTGCGCCCACAGAGGGCCTTTGTCCCCGTACGGCTTTGTCCGTCCCCTGAGAACGCGGCAGGGCAGGAAGTTCCTTGAGAATTTAACATGGTCGGCCGTGTGCTGGCCACTCGTTCTGTTTCACTTTCGCAACAGTCCTGCAGGCACCTGCTGTTGTTGTTTCTACCGTTAGCATTATTATCGCGGTTTTCCAGAGGAGAAAATGGAGACCCTGAGAGGTTCGGGGACTTTACCACCTGGTCCAGGCAGCCTTACTGGTTGACACGTGCTGTGTGTGGCGTGGCGTGTGAGTTAGGACGGGCGGAGTGCTCCTACGATCCGGCGGTGTCCTGACCACCAGAGTCGGTTTCTCCTCAGCCACTTTGGTTTCCCAGCAGTGGGTCCCCATTCTGACCCCATTCTAGGCACAAAGGTCACCACAGACAGAAGAACTGTGCAGTCTCAGGGGTTAGAGGCTCCTTAGCAACCAGCTAATCAAGTCCCTTCTCTCAAAACCTGAGGAAACAGCCTCAGAGGTATGAAGCGACTTTCCCAAGATGCAGAGCAAAGCGGTAGTTTCCTGAGCCTCTGTGCCCGCCGTGAGGGGTCTCCGCGCTGCAGTTTAGTACTTATACTGATGGTGAGACAGTTGTCACTGTTTTATCTAGTCGGTTTACCGGGGGCTCCTGGCCCCAGAGCCCAAGGGCGGTTAGATACGGCGAGGGCTTGAGATGCGAAAAATGAGAACCGGAGCCTCCCTTTCGTCATCCATCAATTTCTACACTTACTTCCAAAACCAGAGGAGGGGAGATAAGGAGAAGAAAGGGCCCTGGAGAGGCTAGTTTCTATCGAAAAGTATGAAAAAAATTAAGCTGGCAGTCTGTGTTGTTTACCGTAAACCACTAGCACGAAATAATGATCATGGCAATGGTGATGATGGTGATAGTTAATGGTGCTCATCGTGATGCTGATGCTGGTGGTAGTGGTGATGGTGGTGGTGGTGACACTGATGTTGATGTGGTGATGGTGGTGGTGATGGTGGTGGTGATGGTGATGGTTATAGTGATGATAGTGGTGATGGTGATGGTGGTGGTGATGGTGATGATGGTGGTGATGATGGTGATGTTGGTGATGATGGGGGTGATTATGGTGATGACGAGGGTAATGACTGTGGTGACAATGGTGATGGTCTTGACAGTGATGATGGCGGTGGTGATGGTGCAGAAATGGTATAATACAACTTTTCAACTACGCCAGGTAATCGGGGAAAAAAGGATAAAAACAGAAAATCTAATTTCAGGCAGTAGTTAACCTGTTTTTATTCTCGGATCCTGTAAATGATTGAACAAGTGTTAACACGCCCTGGTTTGGGTTTCCTTTATCCCCCTCCCCTCTGCCCGCCCTCCTGCCCGCCCCTCTGCCCGCCCTCTACGTAGCGGGCTGGTAACGACTGGTCTTACTCTGCAGCATTTGTTGGCTCGTTAGGGCACGAGCTACGTCCCAGAACGGTGTTGGGCTCGGGGGACGCGGCTGTGCCCAGGACGGAACTGTGCCGGCCCTTGTGGCGTCTGCGTTGTGCGGCCTGGCCGTGCTCCCACGTACCCGTCCTCACACCTGACGCCTGTGTGGCGCTTTCGTACATATCACCGCATTGTGAGGTGCAGTTAGATGCCCCCGGAGACCTCTTGTGCTGCCGCTGACTGTCCTGTTGGAGCAGCGAAGCCACGGCTCGCTGACCCTGGGGTGGGGGGTGTGTCCCGGAGGGCGTGCCATCATGCTCCATCTCAGATGCGCACACAGGAGCCTTTTCCCCGGAGAAACGAGTGAAAGCCAAGGAGAGGGGGCCTCCTAACCCGGGCAACTCACGCAAAAGGCACCCAGTGAATGTCAGCTTTTCTTCTCCCTTAAAAATTTATCTGATGCCAAGATTTTGAAACAAACCTCTGACGGGCCGGGCACAGGTTTTGCACGAAATCTAACTTTGCAGATTATCCTTTTCTCGGTGTATGTCCATGGGCATTGGCAGATTTCCATTCAGAAGAGAACAGGTTTATTGAAAGGCTAGCTGGTGTCCCAGAAAAAGCAGGTGGCGTGTAATTTGCACAGCCTCTCGCGGCGCGCAGAGGTGAAGTCATTCTGACCGGCTAGACAGAGGGCATGCTTGAATCCTGGGTGCGAGGCGCAGTGCCCAGCCTTCTTGGGAACGCGGACCCGTGAAGGAGTCCTGCCAGGGTTGGGCCTGTGCCTCCAAACGCTGGGTAATACGACCAGCTGGTCGTTTTCCTGCAGGTTTGTTTCTGGTGGGAGTCGCCTCAGCATTTCCATTGGTCACATGGGGCATTTTATCCTTTGCTTTTCTGGGGGCTGACGTGTTGCTGGCAATTGCTGTTGACAGAACCTTTTGAAGATGCTCTCAGGACCCAGTCCCTGGGGCCTGTGCTGAGCAAGGCGGCCTCCGTGGAGTGCATCAGCCCCGTCACGCCCAGAGCCCCAGATGCCAAGATGCTGGAGGAGCTGGAAGGGGAGCCCTGGTACCAAGGGGAGATGAGCCGGAAGGAGGCCGAGGGGCTGCTCAAGAACGACGGGGACTTCCTGGTCAGGAAGAGCACCACCAACCCCGGCTCCTTCGTCCTCACGGGCATGCACAACGGCCAGGCCAAGCACCTGCTGCTCGTGGACCCGGAGGGCACGGTGAGCACGGGTGGGACACCGCCTGCCTCCTTAGAGCCGTCCCCTCCCCCACCCCCGGCCTCTGGGCTGGGTGACCTTCCTCCGCGTCCCGTGCGCACCTGCTGACGTCCTGGCGGCCGCTCCTCAGGACCCGACCGCGCAGGCACACAGGCCCGCGCCGGGCTCGCACTCGGAAACCTCACGAGGGCCCAGGGCAAAAGCTTTAATTCTGACATCCTTTACAACAAATAAGTACAAAAACGGAGAAGGTATTTTGGTCCAATCCATTCAGGGTGGATAAGGACGTGCAGGGTTCCTGGGCTTCTAATATTTATCTCCAGTGTCTCTAAAAGTTCCTAGGGTTTAAGACGTGATGAAGCAGAGAACAGGCCCCCTGTTAATTGGCCTCCCGCTTCCCACTCATGGACAGTGCGTGTGGCTGTTCCTGGCGGTAAAATCGTGTCTCACGAGCTCCGTGGGTCTGACTGAATTTCCCACCTTCCAGTCGGTAAACAGATGCGACTTGATCTTGCTACAGTCCGAGAACTGCTAAGTTTAATAAATATAATTACATTAACTGAACCATTAAATAAGTTCCAGGATTGTTGTGTAAAACCTTTAGCCGTGAAAGCAAAGAAACAGGTAGTTATCCGAAAAGTAGCTTAGAGCGTGGTCTGTCCTGATGGGCGGGTCGGGACAAGCCTCCTTCTTCAGCTGGATTGAGCGAAGTTTAACCGCGTTTGGTGCACTATGGTCTTGAGTTTTGAAAGGTTTCCTCATGGGGCACCTGGTGGCTCAGCTGGTTGAGCATCTGACTCTAGGTTTCAGCTCAGGTCATGATTTCATGGTTCATGGGTTTGAGCCCTGCACTGGGCTCTGCACTGATAGTGCAGATTCTCTCTTGGGATTCTCTGTCCCTCCCACTCTCTCTGCTCCTCCTTGCTTGCACTCTCTCTCTCTCTCTCTCTCTCTAAGTAAATAAATAAACATTAACACATTTTCAAAGATAAAAATAAAAGATTTCCTGACCTGCAGTCACAGATGCACCATGTTCCTCTGTACCGTCTGTTTGCTGTGAGGGCCGTGCTTTTCCACTATCAGGTTCTAACTCTGACTAGAGTTACACTGACGATGACAGAAGATAGGGCCCAGCGTCCCTAAAATCTCCAGGCGGTGAGCCAGGCCTCAGTCCCGGGATGTGCCTTGTGTGTCGTTCTCCGTGCTCTGTGTCACCATGTGTCTCTCGAGAGTCTGCCCTGTCCTGTGGAGGGAACTGTTTCATCCCGATCTGAGCACCACGCTGCGCGGTCATTCGGGCTTGAAACACCCGGCAGTGAGTCCTTCCTCCTGAAGCTCCGACTCGTATTCTCTTTCTGAGCTGCTCTGAGGCCACCATCCTCCTTGCTCTGGTTTTAGAGTCAGTTTGTCCAGGCACCGAAAACACATGCTAGGATTTTGGAAGGACCGGTGTTGCGTTCACGGGTTTATTTCAGGAAGAGCTGACTGTTTTAGCACCAAATCGTCCCATCCACGAACATGGCAGGAGTCTCTACTTGTTTAGTTTTAAGATGTCCTTTGTCTGAATGTAAAACTTCTCTCCGGAAAGTTCTTGTGTTTCCTGTGTTTGGCTGCTTCCTAGAGTGTCTGGCGTGGATTCTTGGTGCCAGGGTTATCTTGGCCCCGTGTTCTCCACAGCGGACGCCGCAGGGAGGGAATGCGGTCGATCTCGTGCCCAGAAATCTCGTCCAGGCGGCACGGCACGTTCACTGGAACGGTGGTCAGGCCGTCGCACACGTTGAGGCCGAGTCTCCTGCCTCTCAGTTTCCGAACCCACGGCTTGCTCTCACCCCACTGCGCTCCCTGGGGCGCCCTGGAGCCGTCGCGTCGCCGGGAGAGGGTGCCCTTGTCTTGCTCCCGCCCTGGAAGGGGGTGGTGCAGGCTTTGATCTCCTGATCTCCTGAGCTTTGGTAGATTGACCTCATCAGCCCAAAGGACTTCACTCCCTGGTTCCTTCACTCAGACAGCTGTGCACCGGATAACTGCTGAATCTGGGCACTGCTTGTGACACCTGGGCTACGTCCGTGAGCCGGTTTAAAAGGACAGTTTCTGCTTGTGTGGAACTCAGATACAAGTTAGTTAGCTAATTCCTTCCTCACGTACAGACAGGTGCTGGGCTTTATCAGTCCGCATCACCTGAAATAACGTAATAATGTGGGGTATTTCCTGGGGTCTGTGAACGTGGGGGGGTTCCGCAGGCAGATCGTCCGACGCTGTATCCTGGCCTTCGCCCTGCGTGGTCCTGACGTTGTCATCTGCACCTGCTTTGCAGGACTGGGGCACCGAGCACTTCCCTTTGGATGTTTCCGGCTGCTCTTCTCCAGTGAGGCGCGTCTTCGTGCTCTCTGCTGCCTTCTGCTTGCGTGCTGGTCTGGTTGGGGGCCCGGATCACAGGGCCACAGTCACCTCTGAGGACAAGCTGGGGCTGCTGCAGATCAGAGAAGCCGTCCCTCTTTGTGTGTCACGTGGAGTCCTCTGGGGAGCCCCTGTCTCTGCACCCTGACTCCTGGTGGCCCCCAAGCCTTTCTCCCACACAAGCACTCCTACTCTGTTATTTTGTTTGTTCACTGCCCCCCACCCCGCCCCGCACTCCGGCCCCCGCGAGGGCGGCAGCCTCAGCCGATGCTTCACGCCCGGTGCCTGGAGCAGCGCCAGGCACGTCGGGGGCTCTGCAAGCACGTGAAGGCGCCGAGGGCCCGAGGGCCACGTGGGAGCCGAGTGTCCCTGCTGCACCGCGTCACAGATAAGCTTCCCTGAGAGAAGACAGGAAGGAAAATACCTGAGCGATTCTATGAGAGTAGAGAGATTTTAGCCGCAACGTTTAGGTGTTAAATTGTGCCGTCTCCTAGAGCGAAGATGGTTAATGTGTTTCATACTTGGTCCTTAGAGACAAAGGATTGATGACTAAGAAGCGACATGTACTGGGGTGTCTGGGTGGCTCAGTCAGTTAAGCGTCTGACTCTTGATTTCGGTTCAGGTCACCGTCTCGCGGTTTGTGGGATCGAGCCCCACATCAGGCTCTGCGCTGAGTGTGAAGCCCGCTTGGGATTCTCTCTTTCTCTCTCTTCATCGCCCCCCCGCCCCATGAAAAGGACACGTAGTACTACTGCTAATATATTCTGCTTTCCCACAACAGTATCAGGGTGATGTGTAGGGGCACCTGGCTGGCTCCGGTGGTGGAGCACCTGACTCTTCATCTCAGGTCGTGAGTTCAAGCCCCACCTTGGGTGTGGAGGCTACTTAAAAAAAATTTTTTAAAGATAGTTTGGAAGGTGGGAGGATCGAAGCTGAGGAAGGTGGTTGAGCAGGTGGCCTCTAAGCCACAGCCCCAGGCCGGGCGTCGACCAGACCTTAATTTCTAAGGAGAAATCTGCAGCGCCTCCGAGAAAGTCAGTCAGCCACACCTACCAGTAAGTGTCCTTCGGGGAGGCTTTTTGCTGGATCTGATGATCTAATTTAATTGATCCAGTGGAGGAGAGCGTCAGCTGAGAAAGCCTTAATTACAAATGCAATGTCACTTCCTTGCTGTCAGGACACCAAAATAGACGATGAACACATTCTCTTCAATATTTATTCATCTGATTTTCATGGTAATTGGTTGGTCCCTGACTATAAAGGGGGAGACTTAGCAGAACAGAATACTTAGAGAAATAAGGATGCAAAACAGTTCGGAGGCTAAATTTACTGCAGAGTGTGCCAACCTTTGTGCCTCCCCACTGCACACCGATCGTGCAAGATGAGGGCTCCTGCGCTCGCTGGAGACCCAGGTGACGAGGAGCGGAGAGGCGGGGCTCCTGCGCTCCCGCAGGTGTGGGTCAGCAGCTGGGCCGACGCCACCTCCGGGTTCTGCAGGAGCAGCCCCAGAGATGGAGTCTGGAACACTGGTTTTTCTTTCCACCATCCTTGTGGTGAGTTAGTCAGCCCTCTGGAGTCTAAAACTATTCCCCGAGGCACCTGTCCTTGAGTCATCCCCTTGGCCACAGGGCCAGCAGCGTGGGCTGGGTGCTGTGCTTGCTTTCAAATGGGCTGCCTGCTGCACCTGCACCCACACCTGTGCCTGCACCTACATCTGGGCCTACACCTGCACCTGCACCCACACCTGCACCCACACCTGCATCTGGGCCTACACCTGCACCTGCACCCACACCTGCACCTGCACCT